>VXBI01002377.1:397179-418693 GCA_013397375.1 Toxostoma redivivum | reverse complement strand
CCCCCCTCGGCCCCCCCCCCCCAACACAGCCCCCACCCCAGGGCGGGCCAGGGCTCCCCTGCAAGGGCCCTGGCACCCCCAGGTGCCAACGGGGCTGCCACAGCATCGAGAACCCTTTCCATCCGCCAGCCCCATCCCCTGAGGGGCACGGGGCAGGTTTGCACATTGGGATCTCCACGGAGGACAGGGCCAGGTCCTGTCTTGGGCTCTGCCCTTGTCACTCGTGTCCCCAGAGTGGGTGTGACCCTGCTCCCTGCGGGAGCTGAGGACAGCAGCACAGCTGGACACACGGCAGATGTCATACAGCCCGTGTTAGGTGCACACACCCGTGTTTGGCTCAGATTTATGGGCAGTCAGCTACAGGAACACCGTGGGACAGAGCCAGTGACAACACAGTGACAACACAGGGACCACAGCCCTGGTGGCACAAGGGAACTGGTGACAGCTCCAGGAGGCACAGCCCGACCCTGGTACCCAGGAGATGCTGTGGAGCACAGGGTGCTGCACTGCTCAGATCCCCACCTGCCACCCCCAGGCCACCCCAGCCCTGTCCCCAGGGCCGGTGGGGCCGCGGGCACTCACGGGTGAGCTCGGCCCAGCCGGGGTGGCCGATGCCGCGCAGGGCGAAGCCCCGCAGGCTGTCGTACACCAGCTCCCGATAGCGCAGCCGGAACCCCAGCAGGATCCCATTGATCTTGTCCTCAGCCGGCGGCTGCATGAGGAGGGAGGGAAGGAAGGAGGACTCAGATCCAGGAGGCTGCTCCGATCCAGGGCTCCCTGGCACCCTCAGGTGCCACCCGGGACGCCTCGGTGCCACCCCCCAGGGCAGGGCAGAGGGGACGGTACCTGCCAGCGGATGAGCACCGACGTGGTGGTGTGGGGGGTGATGGAGAGGATGGTGGGAGCCTCCTCGGGGGCTGTGGGGGAGAAGAGCGTGGTGAGGCTCCGGAGGTGCCCAGGGGCAAAGGAGGAATTCCCTTGGGCACGGGGGTCCCGCTGTCCCTGTCCCGGGAGGTGCTGACCCGCCTGCAGGGTGGTGAGGGACTCCGACTCCTCGCTGTACTCGCTGTCCCCGATGTCGTTGGTCGCCTTGACACGGAACTTGTAGGAAGTGAAGGGTTTCAGCCTGCAGGGAGCGGAGCAGGATGGGGACGGGGCAGCCAGCGGGGCCACCCCCGAGCCGCCCTCCCTCCCAGCGGGCCGTCAGTGCCCAGCCTTGGACCAGCATTTCTCATGAGATGGGGAAATGAGGCACGGGGAAACTGAGGCACGGGGAAACCACCCGAAGCACCATCACTCACCTGTCCACGACGAAGGCGGTGGCGTTGTGGCTGACGGGCGCGGAGTGCAGAGCCCAGTCCCCGTCGGGCAGCTCGCGGCTCTGCACGGTGTAGTAGCGCACGGGGGACAGCCCGTCGCTGCCCGGCTCCCAGGACAGCAGCACGCTCCGGGCCCGCACCTCCTCCTGCTGCGCCAGCGGCTTCCCGGGGGGCTGCGGCCGGGCTGGGGGAGGCGAGGGGCTGGGAGCACTGCGGGGACACCGCCAGCCCCCCGCCGCAGGCCGGGTCCCCCTCATCGTTACCTCTTTTCTCAGTGGTGACCACCAGAGCTTCGGCCGCCTCGCCCCAGCCCTTGCGGGTCTGCGCGGTGACACGGAACAGGTAGGTGGCCTCGGGCTGGAGGCCGGTGGCCGTGAACTGCCGGGCGCTGGCTTCCAGCACCTCCACGGCGGCCGCGGGCACCGCCGAGGTGTTCAGGCGGTGGCTGACCTGGTAGGCTGCGGGGAGGGAGCGGCGTGGTGGGGCTGGGCAGGGGACACCAGCCTGGGCCCCTCCCCGCGCCACCACCTCCATCCCAACCTGGGCACGGGGAGCTCACACCCATCTCGGGACCAACATCCGAGCCGGGAATTTCAGCTCTGAGGGCTCCGAGATGCTCAGGGGATCCCAGCGAGCCGGTGTCTGCCTCCCACAGGACCTCTGCAGAGCACCTAGCACGGCTCGCCCGGGATGCTCCCACCTACCCAGGATGACGCCGTTGGGAGAGGCCGGTGGCTGCCAAATGAGCCGCACCAAGGTGGTCCTCACTTCAGGGAAGAGGAGCCCCACGGGGGGCCCGGGAACTGCAGGAAGAGGGATTGGAATCACCGGAAAGTGGGGAAAGTGCCAGATCCCATCCCCTGGGAATGGGAACCCTAAATGTCCTGGTCAGGGGGAGAGGGATCGCCCCAGAGAACAAGGATGGGATTAGGCACCCAACGGACCCCCCAGGTGCTGTCACCCACCATCATCCAGTGTCCTCTCGAGGACCGGAGGCCGGCTGGGGACACCGTCGCCGATCCTGGTGAAGGCCAGCACCCGGATCTCGTACAGGGTGTACTTGGCCAGCCCGGTGAGCTGGGCACTGCGGGAGGCATTGCCCTCTGCCAGCCAGAACTGGGCACGGGCCTCCGAGCCCTTCTCCTTGTACAGCACCTGCAACACAGCCCGTGTGACACAGCCTGGCACTGGGGGACACCAGCTCCTGGCGGTGGCACAGCCGGGGACCCCAGAGCCCGCAGGGTGAACCCCCAGGGGAAGGGGGGGTGCCCGCGGGCAGGAGCTCACCTTGTAGCCCAGGATGAGCCCGTTGCAGTCAGCCTCGGGAATGTCACTCCATCGGACCACCAGGCTGCTGGAGGAGCTGGCCACTGCCGACACATTGCTGGGGCCGGAGGAGGGGACTGGAGGGGGACAACAGAGAGGGTCAGTGGCCGGGTTGGCCAAGATGGGTGCCCAGTGGCCAGGTGGGCAGCGGTACCTGACTCCCGGGTACGTCCCAGCACCGAGGGGCTCCAGGGCCCAGAGCCGATGGCGTTGAAGGCCTGGACCTGCACCCGGTACTCCGTCCACTCCTCCAGGTCCTCGATGGTGAATTCCCGTTCCACACGGTCACGGATCACGTGCAGCGCCGGCTGCCCCCGCCCGTCCGCCCGCGCGTACCGGATCCTGTACCCCACCGAGTCGGGGTTCCCGTTGTACTCCTGCTCCAGGAGGGGCTGGCAGGGACAGGCACTGTCACCCCTGATGTCCCACTGTCACTCCTGATGTCCCACAGCCCCCCTCAGCCCTCCTGACCCACGCCCCCTCCTCACCATCCAGCGCAGCCACAGGCTGGTCTCACTGGCCGTCCTCAGGGTGACATTGGCAGGGGCCATGTCCGGGGGGGCTTGGAGGGTCTGGATCCTCCGGGAGGGCAGGCTGGGGGGGCTGGTGCCCACGATGTTCACCTGGCGCATGCGGAAACTGGGACAGGAGAGGAGAGGGGGAGTCATGGCGGGGGACAAGAGGGCTCCAGTCCCCTGGGGAGGACACAACGGGGGACAAGAGGGCTCCAGTCCCCTGGGGACGACAATGAGGAGGTGACACGGTGTGGGACAAGAAGGTTCCGTTCCCGCAGGGATGGCACCGCCCTGGCACTCGCCTGTAGTAGGTGTAGGGTTTCAGGTTGGGCACCTCCATGGAGCGGGTGTCGGGCTCGTTGGCCAGCTGGTGCACGAGCCCCCACTGCCCAGCCTCGCCATTCTGGCCCACCTGTGGGGTGGCAGTGGGGTGAGTGGGGTGAGCTGTCCCCAAACCCCCCCTACCCCCCTTTTGCCGAGCCACCTGTACCTGTGCCTCCACCTGCCAGCGGGAGATGGAGGTTTTGCCATCGTAACCCGGGCGGAACTGGATGGTGACGGAGCGGGGGCCGATGTTGGAGATGCCCAGGTTGGTGGGGGCACCGGGGAGCTCTGTGGGGACACGTCAGCGTGGGTGGCACCGGCTGCTTGCCCCCAGCACCTCACACAGCCCTCCAGCACCCCAACAGCCCCGTGCTCACCTGGGGGGACCCCTGAGGAGATGGTGGAGGAGGAGAGCTGTCCCTGTCCCTTGGAGGTCATGGCGGCCACCTCGATGGTGTAGGTGGTGAGGGCGGTGAGGCCGGTGACGCGGTACTCCAGGGTGACGTTGGGCAGGTAGTGGGTGACCCGCGTGTTGGTGCGGTTGTACTCCTCCCACGAGATCCGGTACCCTGGAATGCACCTCAGTGTCACCCCAGTGTCACCCTGGGGTGGGACAGGACGGGGGGGGAGATGCTCTGGGAGGAGAAGGACACGTGAGTGACACTGCGGGGTGGCAACGGGACACGGGAGATGCTGTGGGGTGGGAAGAGGACACGAGTGACACCGCGGGGTGGCAGTAGGACACGGGACATGCTGTGGGTGACAAAGGCAGCCACGACAGAGCCAGTACCCGTCAGGATCCCATTCTTCTCCAGCGGCTCCTGCCAGCTGACCTTCAGGGACGTATCCAGGATGTCACTGAAGCTGAGGTGTCCCACGGGGCCAGGCACTGCCCAAAACACCCAAACCTCATCACCCACAGCACCCCCCGAGGAGGGTGCTCCCCTCGGGCGGAACCGGGGGCGGCCAGGGTCCATCCCGGGGGTCCGAACCTCCCCGTACCGTCCTCGTGGGTGCGCACCAGCTGCGCGGGGCTGCGCGGGCCGTCCCCGGGCGTGGTGAAGCACAGCACCGAGGTGAAATACTCGGCGAATTTGCGCAGCCCCGACACGTAGCCCACGTGGATGCTGTCCTGGAAGTTTGGCCGCACCGTCACCACCGTGGGCTCGTCTTCGTGCTCCGGCTCCCACGCAATAAGCTGCAGAAAAAAACAACAACAACAACAACAACAAAAAAAAAACACGTAATTTAATTTGCTGAAATTCTCTGAGCTTTGGTGATACTTCACACCATTTCATTTACAAGGTATTTTTCTTTCTACCAAGTTTAGTAAAGATTTTTTTATTATCGGGGTGGTTTTTCGTGCTTTTGTTTCCATTTCTAAGCTCACCAGAGCTGTAAACTCATACAGATTTTTTTCTCCCAAGCTGATAATTTTCCCAGTTTCTGGGAACAAGGTATTTTTCATTTACAAGGTATTTTTCTTTCTACCAAGTTATAGTAGATTTTAGTAGGGATTTTTTATTATTAGGGATGCTTTTTTCTGCTTTTGTTTCCATTTCTAAGCTCACCAGAGCTGTAAACTCATACAGATTTTTTTCTCCCAAGTTGATAATTTTTCCAATTTCTGGGAACCTTAGAGAAATAAATTTAAAAATGCAAAAGAGCTAATGAGGAGTGCAAGACCAAAAAATGTTTTTTCCTGTTAAATCCCAGCAGACATCTGATGTGATTGCAGAATCACGGCTTGGAATGGCTCTGTTGAAACAACAACTGCAGGACTCCGAAAGGCAGCAACAGCTGAGGGTGAGCCCCGACTTTCCTTCTCTTTACTTTATTTGATGATTTAAATGTTTAGATATCCATGTCCGGCCTCCTCTAATTAGTTCAGCGTTGATTAACGGTCAATTAACGATGGGGGGAGCACCCCGTGCCTGTGCTGTTTATGGAGCTGTGATTAACTCATCGATAACGGGATCCCCCCTTGCCCGCATCCAGGAGGGATGGCTGGGCATTTAATTGATATTGTGCGAGATAGCCTCTAGCAACTTAATTAAACACTAATTAGGCCCTAAAAATACTAATCAAAAATACTAAGTGGCATTTAATAAGAATGCTAAATATCCTACTCACGCTGGTTATCTCATCCAGCGGCAATTAAATTCCCGAACTTCCTTCGGTTGGATTAAGACACAAGTTTAATGTTTTAATTCAATTTCATTAATGTAAATTTGAATTAATTGCAATTCGGAATTAATTACAGAGCATGGGAGACTCCGAGCCCATGCAAGTGTTAAATAACAGTAAATATTATTTTAACAGTCAGCAGAGATCCAATTAAAATCCGGGATTTCAGCGAGGAGGAGCCAAGAGAGTTCGTGAAGTTTTCCCCACGAGCTGTTCGGATTTTGGGAATCCCCCTCACCTTGTAGCCCTGGTTGATGCCGTTGATGAACTGGGGGCTGGGGGGGTTCCAGGTGAAGCGGATGGTGGTGGAGTTGGTGGCCTCAGCCTGCACATTCCCCGGAGGCACCGTGGGCACTGCCAGGACGAAGGGACAGCTCACAGGGACAGCTCCACGAGGTCCCCTCCATCAGCTGGGTGCCAACCCCGCCTCATGCGGGACCTCCACACCCACATCCCACCACCCCAAGGGCACCCCCTGGGGCTATGGGGGTGCCCCTGCCCACCCCTGATTGTCCCTGATTGTCCCCGCCTACCTCCCTGCAGGGTCCACTCTGTCACCTTCATGCTGTAGACCCCCAGGCCGGCGCTGTTGTAGGCGGCCACCTCGATCTCGTAGTTGGTCCAGATGATGAGATCCTCCAGGAGCAGGTTGTTCACCTCGGCGTTGGTGATGTTCTTGAACTGATACCCCACGGGCAGGCCTGCCAGGCAGTACCTGGGGACAGGGAGCCGTCAGAGCTGCCACTGTCCCCACCAGCACCAGGTCTGGGGTCCTTGGCACCGTTCCTGGCACCCACCGGATGATGTAGCCCTTGAGGACCCCGTTCTGGTGGCTCTCGGGGGGCGGCTGCCACTGGATCATGATGGACTGGTTGGTGCGGCCGCTGGCGATGACGTTCTGGGGGGGCGCAGAGGGCGGCTCCTCGGGCAGGGACACCCTGCAGGGACAGGGACAGGTGAGCACCGCGCCCAGCAGCACCCCCAGGACCCCCGGCCGGGCCGGGACTCACCTCTCCGTGTCCTTGCTGAACTGTCCCCTGCCCACGTCATTTACAGCGCACAGGCGGAACTGGTAGGAACGGGCGGGGACCAAGCCCCGCACTGTCACCGATGTCACCTCGGGGTCCACGCTGGCCAGCAGCACGGTCCAGGGAGCGTCTGGGGGAAGAGGGGACAGCAAGGTGGGGACCTGACCTGCACGACACTGCCCGGCTGACGAGTCCCCAAGCTCCCCGCAGCATCCCCTGCACCAGGGTGACACTGGGGACTTCTCGCGGTGCCAGCGGTGTCGGGAGGGTGGGAGCAGCCCCTTACTGTTCTCGGAGACCTCCACGACGTAGCGCAGCAGGGGGCTGTTGCCATCGAAGGGCTTGGCCCAGGTGAGGTTGATGGCCCGCTTCTCCTGCGGGCTCAGCGCGGCNGGTGGGCGCTGCGCGAGTCGTTGCCCCCGGCCGAGATCACCTTGCAGGTGTAGGTGCCGATGTCACCCGACCAGGTCTGGGAGATGTGCAGGGTGCCCAGCTCGTCCAGGCGCACCCGGGGGCCGCTCTCGGGGCCCAGCGGTGCCCCGTCCTTCTCCCACACGTACCTGTGCCAGGGGGAGCCAGGTGTGCTGGAGCCCCGCGGCTCCTCAGTGAGCAGAGGGGAGCAGGGTTGCAGGGCACCAGGTGGCACTGCAGGACCGCCAGCGAGGGGCTGAGGAGGAGCACCCCCATCTCCCTCCCCAGGACAGCGGTGCCAGCAGCCAGGTCGGCGATCCGGGGGTGGTGCCTGGGCTCCCCAACCCCCTCACTCACCTGACGTCCACGCTGGGGTCATGGGTGACCCCGCAGCTCATGACAGCCTTGGTGCCCTTGATGACGCTCTGGTCCTGGGGCGGGTCCGTGATGCGCGTCCTTGCTGCGGGGACACACAAGGGGTGGCACGGCGGGGACAGTCCCCGTTTGCACCCACAAAACGCAGCGCCCATCCCGGAGAGCTCCATCCCGCGGGGTCCCTGCGTCCCTCCCGCGGGTGACACGGGCCCACCGTGAGTCCCTTACCCCAGACCACCAGGTCTGCAGAGGCCTCGTCCACGCCGCGGGAGTTGGTGGCCAGGCAGGTGTAGGTGCCAGCATCGGGCAGGTGCGCGGGACTCACCAGGAGACTGCCCGACTCCAGCAGCGTGAAACGCGGCAGCTGCACCGAGCCGCTGGCCAGGACCCGCTCCCCTGGCGACAGCAGAGCCACATCAGCGCCACGGCCACCGGCGTGGTGGTCACCGAGCCCCATGGCAAGGCTCAGAGGACAGGCTTGTCCCCAGTTCTTCACCTTTCTGCCAGGTGATGGCCGGGCGCGGCGCCCCCGAGGTCTCGCAGTTGAGGATGACGGACATGCCATCGATCACCGTGCTGTCCTGGGGACCCCGCGTGATGTTGGGGGCGATGCCTGCGGGGCACAGAGGTGCACAGCCCCCCCTGAATTCCCTCCCTGTTCCCAGCCCGACCCAGAGGAGTTTCCACCCCACCCACCACCCAGCCAGGGCTGAGAGGGGCTGGCACCTACTGGTCACAGCCAGGTACGTGGTGGTCTGCACCTCGCCGGCCGCGTTGCGGGCGAAGCACTGGAACATGCCGGTGTCATCAGGGAGCAGCCCGCTGATCTGCAGGCTGCCGTCCTCCAGCAGCTGGAAACGCGACAGCTTCTCCAGCTGCAGGAGGGCAGCGTCCTTGTACCACGCCATCTCGGGAGGGGGGACACCTGTACGGGTACAGCCACGTCAGACACGCGGCGGTGGCAGCGCGGGGAGGGGGCCGGGGAGCAGCTCACCCTTGGCCTGGCAGGGGATGGCCACCACCTTCTCCATCTCGGCCGTGATGTGTCTCTCTGGCTCCCTGACGAACTGCGGGGGCTCTGCCGAAGGAATGGGAGATAGGAACGGGGACAGAGCCTCTCCCCAGGGTCCTTGGGCTGGCCAGTGTCACCTCCTATCCTGTCACCTCCCATCCCAGCCCCGGGGATGAGCCCGCATCAGCTCATGGCACGCATGGTCTGGGCTGCTCATGGGCAGGAGCTCGCCCGGCACGGGCAGGGAGGTGCCCGCGGGCAGGAGCTCACCCAGCACGGTCAGGTAGGCGCCGGCAGTGACGGCGGGGACGCTGCTGCTGCGCAGCACAGCCTCGCACTCGTAGAAGCCGCTGTCGCTCAGGGTGGGGTGCAGGACGGTCAGCCGGCGGCTGTAGTCGCTGATCCCGCTGGACACGGGTGTCCCGTCCTTCTTCCAGATGATGTGCAGCTTGATCAGTGGCCTGGGGGGGGGCAAAGGTGTGTCAAGAGCTTCCCTGCAGGATCCCACGTCCCTCCATCCCGCAGGATTCAGGTGGGAAGGATCTCCCTCCATCCCTCAGGTTCCAGGAGCGTGGTGGAAATGGCTTTAGGGGCAGCCAGCCCCCAGGCTGGGCAATGCCAACAGGGAGATTCCCCATCCCCACCCCAGGGCTCACCTGGCGTTGGCCACACACTCCATGGTCACCTCCGAGGTGCCGGCCACCACGCTGGTGTTCCTGGGTGGGACAATGATGGTGGGTGCGATGGGATCAGCCGGGCCACCCACGTCTGGGGAGAAGGAGGGACAACCATGAGCACCCCCTGCCCAGCCTGGAGTGTCCCCAAATCCCTCACTGCTCGGTTTGGAGGAGACAAAGGTGACAGGGACCTGATGCCACCAGGGTGCCTTCCCTAAGCTGTGTGCTCCCATGGGAGCCCTGGCACGCCTGGTGGCAGCAGGGAGGAGGGAGCGAGGAGTTCATAAACCAAAATGATGGCAACAATAAAAAACCCTCATGTAGGCGCTGTAAAAACGCGATGGGCTCGAAAGCTGCTGATAGAGCTGAATCCATAAACAGGGGCTCCGGGATGTTTATGGCGCTCCAGGACGCCGAGGGACGGGAAAAACAGATTAATGGGGACGGGAGACAGGCGGAGGGATAACCTGTCCTAACCCCTGGAGCAGCAGGAGGGGAGATGGGGAGTGTGACAGGATTGATGTCACTTCAGGGCATGTCCCATGGGATGGGCTGTCACCACCCAAATGGGCTGGGGGAGCCTTGGAAGTCACGGAGGGCTCAAAGGAACTGGAGGGATGAAACCACAGGGGCTGCTCCAGAGCACCAGAGCTGGCAGGGGGACAGGGACAGGGGAGGTGTCCATGGGGACATCCATTCCACAGCCCATCCCAAATTCAGGAGCTCTGCCTGTGACAGCGCCTGCAGCACAGCCACGAGCACCTAAATAAATTCTGAGGCTGCCGAACTGTTAAGTCAGCAGAAGCCGGAGCCTTGGAAGAGATTTACTGCAAATTAAATTTGGGGGCGAGGCAGGGGATGGAGGGAGGGGGCCAGTGCCCCCCACACTCACTGGCCACGGTCAGGGTGATGGGCTGGCTCGTCTTGTTGTCCCCGTTCTTGTCATTCACCGCCTGCACGTAGTAACGCCCCGCGTCCGGCGCCACCGTGGACAGGATGACCAGGGTGTTCTCCAGCGTGATGGCTCTGGGGGAGGACGGGGAGGAGTGAACCCATCGAGCTGGGACCCCCACTCCCCACCCAGCACCCTCACCCGCCTGGGGGCACCCACGTGGGACCCCCAACCTCACCCCAGGAGGAGGGGACCAAGCCCTGCACCCCTCAGTCCAATCAGAGCCCATGGGACGATGCAGATTTCTACGATTTCTCTCCTTCTTTTTTTTTTTTTTTCATTTTTTTCTTAATGGAACAATCTAATCTGCTGGAAACATAAAATGCTGTGGGGAATATGTTTTTTTTTTTACCATTAAATATGAGATAAAGAAGTTTTATCTCCTCAATCCCGCTTTGCAAATCGAAAGGAGACCAGTTCAATTCCTGCATAATGGGGGTTACAAATTCAATTCCTTCAGGCTGTGGCTGCCAAGGCTCCGGCAGCACCGGGATCTGCCACAGCTCCGTGGGGACACCTGGCACACGCGCGCTTGGCTCTGTCCCACCCTCTCCTCCGCCTTGTTTTCATTTTTTTGGCTAAGAAATCCCTTTCCCTGGTGGCGAACAGAGCCATTAGTCACCGAGTGTGTCCCTGGGTTTCAGCAGGATGCAGCGCCAGTTAAACATCCTTAGTGTGGGGATAACGGGAGATGCAAATGGGATGCTGGGGGGTTCCAGGAGGATCCTGGGGGATTCCAGGGGGTCCTGGGGATGCTCACATGCGGCTGCTGGGGGAGATTTTCCGTCCGTCGCGGAACCAGGTGACCTGCGGCTGCGGGAAGCTGGCGATGCGGGGCGCACGGATCACGGCCGCCTCCCCGTGCGACACGCTCTGCTGCGTCTCGCTGTCCTCGAAGCTGCCCATGTCTGCAGAGCAGGGCAGAGAACCGTGCCAGGGGCTGGGGGTGCGCCCAGGGACCCGGGATGGGGTTTGTGGGATGGGTGGTGCAGAGGGGCTGCTCGGCTGGGGTGGCTCAGAGGCCACCGGCTGCCCCTGGGGATCCATCCCTGCAGCAGCTGCAGCCCCTCACTCTTGTGCTGGATCAGGGACCACTCTCCGAGTGTCCCCCACCACAGACAGGCTGCAGCCACGCAGGAAGGGCCCAGGGGCTCCCCAGCTTCTCTCCATTCCCTGTCTCATATCCCAGTGTCAGGAGCGTTCCCAGCATGACCCTGACCCCAGGGACAAGACGTGGCACTGCTGTCCCCATCCCACCCTGCCATTCCCAGGCTGGAAGCACACGGCAGTTGTGGGAGACTGAGGGAAGCTGTGGGGGCATGGAGGAGGGGGTGTAGGACAGGGGATTTTTATTGACTTCCTTAATTGCTGTAATTAAAAACATGTAAAGAATCCTTTTTTAACGACTTTGCCATTATCATTAGTTGTTAGCACAGCTGCCTTATTAATTTCTCATTATCCTCCTGATTTGTCGCTGCTCCTCAGGAGGTGTTTAAGGAGATGGCATCGGGGGTGTCCCGGAGGCAAGGGGGGACAGAGAGGGACAGGTCCCTTCGGGGGACAGAGCCACCATCCCAGGCCTGAGTACTCTCATCTCCTCCTTAAATCTCAGCACATCCCTGCCAGTGTCACCCCAGGGAGGCTCCGATGTCCCCAGGGATGCTCCGATGTCCCTGCCAGTGCCACCCCAGGGACACTCTGGATGTCCCTGCCAGTGTCACCCCAGGGAGGCTCCGATGTCCCCAGGGATGCTCCGATGTCCCTGCCAGTGCCACCCCAGGGACACTCTGGATGTCCCTGCCAGTGTCACCCCAGGGATGCTGCAGGCTCGCACGAGTGGTACCAACACCAGAGCTGTCGCACAGCGCCGGGAGCTGGAGCTGGGTGTCCCCGTGCTGTCCCCACGGAGCAGGACGGTCACTTACAGGCCACCTGCACCTCGGTCTGGCGCTGCAGCAGAGCTCCCATGCGGTTGCGGACGATGCAGCGGTAGAAGCCGGCGTGGGTGCGGTCCAGCGAGGTGATCATGTACCTGCGGGAGGGGTGTCAGCAGTGAGGGCACATCCGTGTCACTGTCCCCGGAGAGGCTGCAGGTCCTGCCCGCCCTCCCGAATTCCTGCCCCTGTGCCAGGAGCTCCTTTTCCCCGAGGAGCCGCTGCTGGAGGCGCACACAGCACACGGATGTGCGTGGCCGTGCAGGCTGCGGGGACACCCCAGTGTCCCCCGGTGCCACACAGGGACTGGCGGCCACCCGTACTGGAGGTGTTTGCACTGTGCACAAGCCGCTGTCACGCTCCGGGTGCAGGGGCTGGATGTGACCCATCGCCACGAGCTGGGACCTGGGACCCGCTGTCCTGAGCCCTGCCCCAGCTCCAGCAGCGACACCGCGCTCTGCTGGTGTCACTCAGCCCGGAGAGAGCCCAAATCCCATCAATCCCGGCCGAACCCCCTCTCGACCCCCACGCCTGCTCTTATCAGCCGCTCCTCAGCAGCCGCTGAGGAGATAAAGGAAATCACCACATCTCCACCCGACCGCCCCCCGAGCATCGCCGCGGTCCCCAAGCCGGACCCTGCTGCCACCAGATCTCCCCGGGCAGTCCCCACCCCTGGAGCTCCTGTTTCATCCCCCCAAAACAGCCGGGGGAGCCTCGGGGGGCCGGGCAGGCGCTGCAGCCGGGGAGCGCCGCGAGATAAAGCAGAGAGGGAATAAATAAAGCAAGCTCAGCCCTCCTTGCCCAAAAATCTAATCTTGCGTTAAAACCCGCCGCGGGCTCTTTCGGCAGAGCTTTGTTTGTTCTTCTGAGAACTGAGCGTAAATTAAACTTTCATAAGACCTGAGGAGCGCGTTCCCCGTGCCGCGCCCACCTCCCCGCACGGCAGAGGGTGACAGGGGACACCGGGGTCCCCGCTGGCACCGCGGGGATGGGGAGGGCACGGCGGGACTGGCACCAAAGCCGCGGTGCCACCCAGCCAGCCGCCCACCCAGGCGGCGTGCCGGGGTCACCCGTCCCCGCGGGAGGAGGGAGGGTGCCCTTTGGGAACGAGTCCTTGAGTGTCACGGCTGATATTTAAAAAAGCTCCCCAGAGGCTTTAAATAAGATATTTCAATTCCACGGAGCTGTCAGGAGCGGCTGCAGACGCCAGGAATAATGGGCCCGCTCTCCTTGCCGTGTCCTCGTTAATAAATCACACCGTGACTCCCGAACACACGCACGCCGATGGACGGATGGGTGGACGGACAGCAGCAGCAGAGCGACACATGTGTCCCCGAACAGATCCGTGTCCCCAAACAGATCCGTGTCCCCTCCAGACCCTCATTCCACGACGGGGACAATGCAAAGCCACCAGCACTGGCACAGCCCAAGGGACCCAAACCGGGTCACGGGAGCACCTTCAGTGCCCAGCGCTGGCAGCAGCGTGTCCCCGCAGCCAGGACACCTCCACGGGCACAGAGAGCCTTGTCCCCAGCCCAGCAGATCCAATTAAGGGGACCTGGTCCCCACACACGGGAGCTGGAGGAGTTATTGAAGCAGCAGCACTTCCACACACACCTCAGCAGCTGAAAATAGCCCGGAGAAAGGAAATCAATTCCCGGCGCAGCCCAGCCCGCAGTCATCAACCAAACCAGCACAGACTTTGTTCTCTCCCGCTCGCCTTCACCGAGGCTTTTATCCAAGACCGCTCGGATTCAATTTCCTTCCCCCATCACGCCTGGCTAGAAGGGGATGGGAATTGATTTCACCCCCAATGTCACCCTCCTGTCAGCCCCTCACAGGGGATGCGCTGCAGGCAGGAGGGTTGGATGTCACCCCACATTTCCCTCTCCCAGTTTGTGCCACGGTTTCATGGCCAGGAGAGTTCCAGCCCCGTTGTTCCATGGAAGGAGCAGCTCCTGCAGCTGGGAGCGCTCCCGCTGTCCCGACCGGGTGGCTCTGTCCGTCCGCCCCCGCTCCAGCCGGGACCGAGGTGAAGCTGGCCCAGCTCCCGGCGCAGCCCTCGCTGCTGACTCCGCTGTTCCAGGGGTTTGTTTGGCTTCTCTGTGAAGATGGAGGTTGACAGGGCATCGTCCGTGGGGAAAAGCCCTTCCAGAGCGAGCACTGACCCCGGTGCTCCGGCAGGAAGCGGCCGTGCCCCGCTCAGCCCCGGGGTCAGGAGGGGGCTCCGCGGGCAGGAGCCCCGTGCCGGGGGACCGGCGGGTTTGCAGCAGCGGCGGTGGCACCGGATGGGTCTGACAGATGGGTGGCTGCATGCCGGGAATGCCAACCTGTCCGTCCGTCCATCCATCCATCCATCCATCCATCCATCCATCCATCCATCCATCCATCCACCCCGATCCCATCAGCAGAGCAGGGCACGGCACAGCAGCGTGCCCAGCTCCTCCCCGTGCCATCCTGGCACGGCACCTCAGGATTGTTCCCGTTCCTCTGGCACAGCCGTGCCCCAGCCCCGGCTGCTGCCGTGCCTCTGTTATTGTAGGGTTGCTGAGGAGCGTGGGGCTGACGCTGCCGAATTATTCTTAGATTGAGGGGGTGGAGAAGGGCCGGGAAAAGCAGCAGCCAAAGGATTTGATCCATCAAATTGAAAGCCAGGAGAGCGCAGAAATCTGTGAGGTTCTTCCAATGCCGCCCAGTAACAGCAACAGCTGGATCGGATTTGGGATGGAAACACACTGGCACAGTCCCCTTTGATTAATATCCTGTATAACGACTAATTAATTCTGGAGGGGACGTGTGTTTGAATAGTTACTGTGGGATAATGAAATGTCAAGTGAGCATTAAAACACACTTAGCAGAGGTTTAACGACTCGAAGCATCCGAGCGCCAGTCCCGGCCCCTGCGCGGGGCCAGCGCTCGATGAGGCTCCGAGCACCCCCCTGGAGTTCCATCAGCCCCGCTTAACTGGGCTATTGGATCTCAATTAGCGATTGGAACGGGCTCTGGCTGCATCCACGTGGCCGCTGCCTCTCCTCCTGCCCGGAGTGTTTTCCCTCGGCCGTGGGAATTGGGCGGGCGCCGGCAGCCCCGTAAATCGCTGCCTCAATTGGCCCTGCCAGAACAATGAGCCATTTAATAATTAATGCCCGTGTATTAATCAGCCTCCTTCCTGCCGAGCAGGGACGGAGCGAGCCTCGATCCGTGTTGTGGCATCCGGAGGGCTTTGGTGCATTGCTAACCACGAGCTTGGCCACCTCCCAGCTCCGGTGGCATCTCCTGCTCCGGCAGCTCCCTGTCCTCTCCACCGCGGCGGGAGATTCCAGCAGGAATCCAGGGCTGATCCATCCTGTTTGTCACAGGTCTGGGATTTTCAGAGGCTCCTGGCGCCATATTTTACATGATTTGGGGATGAACGCTGGGCATCAAACATTTGGGATCCTCACCAGGCCATAAAGGCACGTCGGGGTGCTGTGTGTGCAGCCAGTTGTGTCCCTGCACCTCCGGGAGACACCCCAAAAAAGCGCCAAATTTCAGTGAGCCCACACAGAAAGGCTCCTGGAAGGAGATGGAGATGGATCAGAGACACCACGTGCTGGAAAATCCACCCAGGGCTGGCGTGGGGTGGCACGGGGAGGCTCAGCTGTGCCAGCCCGGCTTGGCTGGCAGGAGCTGGGGCAAAGCCAGCCGGAGTTGGAGAGAGAATTACACTTTTCCAAGCTCCAGCAAAGGAGATCTGGGCTCTTGAGAGGAGGCAGGGAATCCTCCAGGAGCTGCTGGACTCCTGCAGCAGCCGTGGAGGCCATGAGGAGAGGCACGAGGGCTGATTTAGGAGCTGGAAGATGCATCCCTACGGATGGGAGTCTGTCCAGAGGTAATCTATGTGTAAGGTAATTTCCGAAGGCAGCAGGACTCGATGCAGCCCTTAATAGGACAATCTCATGTGATAAATTACCAGACCCAACTAATCTGCATGTTAAATTTCTTGTATGAGAAATAAATATCCCCAATTCACCAGAGAAGCGCTTCCCTTCCGAGGATTTCATTAAAGACATCAAGCTGCCTGATTTGCATGTTATGATTCCTCATACGAGCAGCTCCAGAGAGCTCGTGGAGAGCCCAGCACTGGAGACATCCTGGGGGGAAAAACAGAGCTGGACAGCAGGGCCAGGGCACCTGAGTGTCACCTCATGGGCACTGGAGAGGTGTCACTGCAGGGATCCCATGGGAAAACGGCCATGGCAGCAGCAGGGAATGGAGGGAGCAAGGGGAGGGAAAGGCGGTGGTTCCTGATCCCATTCCAGCCCTGATCCCATTCCAGCCGTGATCCCATTCCAGCCCTGATCCCATTCCAGCCCTGATCCCGTTCCAGCCCTGATCCCATTCCAGCCGTGATCCCATTCCATCCCCCAGGAACATTCCTGCGATCACAGGTCTGTGGGCACACAGAGCCAGGCTGATTCCTGGTCCCCCCAGGGATGCTCCCAAGGGAGGATTTCTCCACACACACACACACAGAGCCAGGCTGCTGCTCAGCCCCTCATCCTGCTCGATCCCCTGGGATCCTCCTGAGGGAAATCAGCTCTGCATGCGTGTGGAGCCATGCCGGGATGCTCCCATCCCCAGGGATGCTCCAGCGGGATGCATCCATGATCACTCACCGAGCCAGGCTGGTGCCCAATCCCCACAGTCCCCGGGATGGCTCCCGGGGGGGATGACTCCACAAGCACACAGCTCCAGGCTGGTCCCCAGTGCTTCCCAATCCCCTGGGATGCTCCTCAGGGAGGATGGCTCCAAAGGCTCGCAGAGCCCAGTGATCCCGCCGCGCTCCCCAGGGATGCCCCCGAGGGATCAGCTCCATGCAGCGGCACCGCCGTGAGCGCTCCCGGCTCGGGGCCAGGGCCGAGCCGAGCCCGGTGCCCTCCTGGCCCTCGGCGAATGCCAGGAGCGGCTCCGGTGGTGGCGGAACCGCTGCGGGAAGGAAAGGGAGGTCGCCATGGAAACGCTGCCAAACTGGGAGAGCGGCTCCTTCCCTGGAAACGTGGCGTGAGCTCCTCCGACCACCGGCGAGCACCGAGCGGGGCTGGGGGACAGCGAGCCCCTGCCCGCAGCCCCCCAGAACGGCACAAGGGCCACTGCAGCCGGCGGTGCCCCACTCGGGAGACGACGTGGGGAGCAGCAGTGAGGGTGATGAGGGTGGAATGGTGAGAGACACAGCCCTGGCTGGAAACCGCGAGGTGAAGCCACTAAACCTGGCTGGGAAGTGTGAGGTGATGCCACCCAGCCAAACCAGTCCCCCCTGCAGCACAGTGTCCTCTCAAATCCTCCCTCATGGGCACTGCCAGGTTCTGGGAGTGTCCAACTGTCCCTGGGAGGGGACAGGGACACCCCAAACCCCTCACCCACAGCCCCGATCCACGCAGAGCCATCCCCAGCCCCACATGGCCAAGAACATTCCTGAGCCTCCGTGGCCATCAGCACCAATCCTCCCCTCTCCAAGGATTACTCTGTTTCTAAACTCGTTAACTTTTAATTACAACCTTCCCACTGCCTGAGCGGGCTGGCTCCGCGCCACCGACAGCTCTATTAAAATCCAATTTCTGCCCATCATAACTAATTTTGGTCCTTCGCCTTCTCACCAGCAGCCTCCAGTGCCAGGCAAGACAGCCAAACCCTCATCCCCACACTCGAAATCCCCACGAAGCCGCGGGCAGAGCCAAGGGGTGCTGGCAGGTTCTGGGGGAGCCCAGCAGGGATTTGCACGGTGGCTTCTCTGCTCCATTTGCTGGGCTGGGTTTGTTTGGGTTTTCCCCACGTGTTTGTTTGTTCGGTTCCTCGCTTCCTTCCTTAATCCTTTCTGCCTGGATGCTGGAGCTGGGGGCTGAGGGCTCTGGGGGAGGGGAGTCACAGTGGAGCAGGGGTGCAGGGATGCAGGGATGAAGGGAATGCAAGGATGCAGGGATGAAGAGAATGCAGAGTCTGGGGGGTGCAGGGGTGCAGGGGTGCAGAGATGTAGGGATGTAGGGATGCAGGGGTGCAGGGATGCAGGGAATGCAGGGATGCAGGGATGAAGGGAATGCAGGGATGTAGGGATGCAGGGATGCAGGGAGGCAGGGATGCAGGGAGGCAGGGATGAAGGGAATACAGGAATGTAGGGATATAGGGATGCAGCTATGCAGGGATGCAGGGAGGCAGGGATGCAGGGATGCAGAGTTGCAGGGATGAAGGGAATGCAGGGATGAAGGGAATGCACAGATGCAGGGAGGAAGGGAATGCAGGGATGCAGGAATGTGGAGCTGTCAGACATCCTGGAGCACAGACATCACTGCTGGGCCCTTTCCTACTGAAGGGTCAATGGAGGCACAGATCAAACCAGGTGAAACTCAGGCAAAGGAGCCAGAAACCCCATTCTGGATTTGGAGGTGACCCCCAGGCATTCCAGCTCACTCCCAGGGCAGAGCAGGGCCCAGGATCAGGGTCCTGACTCCTTTCTCCAGCCTGGGAAAGAGCTACATTCCTGGCAGGAGTGAGCTGTGGGAATTGTGGGGCTCAACAGGTCTGTGAATTCCACACCACAACAAGGGACAAGGGAGTCCCACAGGGCCCCCAGCCCGGCACTCAGGGCATTGCAGAGCTGCAGCCACCACAGCTTTGGAGGGGACAGTCCCCAGGGTCCCCGAGGAGGGCCCAGCTCCAGGATCCCAGCAGGCCCACGACGTCACCCAGAGCTCTCCCTGCGTTCCCGGCATCCCGGAGCAGCCCCGCGTTGCTACAGCAACACGAAGCCTTTGGATTCGATGCCTGGGAAGGGGGAACGGCTTGTCTCGACCTGAATTATTGATTAAAACAGAGAGGATGACACACACACTCACAGGAGACAGGAGAAGTACCCTCCTTGATTTAAAGGCCATCTCCAAGGGGCCGGAGCCGCTCTGTGCCAGGAGCAGTTGGCACACGGGGCTGGATCTGGGCACTGACACCAGCCTGCCCTGGCCCTTCCTGGTCTGGCTGTTCCCAGGGAGCCACGGGGGGCTGTGATCCGCAGCCCGGTGTTGAGGTGTTAATCCGCTTGTGCAAACACCTCCTCCCTGGTGTTGACCTGCTTAAACTCCCCGTTTGCTCTGCAAACAGAGCCGGCAGCTCCCGGGCTGCCAAGAGCTGCCTCTGTGCTGCCTCCCAGGATGGCAGCCCTGGCACTGGCACCTGCCAGGGACCAGCATGACAGGTGGGATTTGTCTCGGGAAGGCTCAGAACCCCAGAGCCACTGAGGCTGGAAAACACCTCCAAGGTCATCGGTGCCAAGCTGTGCCAAATCCCCGCCTTGTCCCTTTGGGCACCTCCAGGGATGGGGACTCCAAACCTCCCTGGGCAGCCCCTGATGATGGCTGACCGCCCTTTCCAGACTCACCTGTATTCCAGGGAGAATTTGGTGAGCTCCTGGCTGTTGTGCAGCCACTTGAACTCGAGGGGCCAGCTGCCCTCGGCCATGCAGGTGAGCACCAGCCTGTTCCCCTCCAGGTGCACCTGGCTCCGCACCGGCTCCGTCTTGAAGTACGGGGAGACATCATCTGTGGAGAGAGGGAGAGGAGGGAGAGGGATCAGGGCCCCACATCCTGCCAGCCCCATGGACCACTCAGCAAGGCATGAAAAAGATTATCTTTAAAGTCCCTTCCAACCAAAGCATTCTGTTGGCATCCCCATCACCCCGCAGCCACCTCCTCTGCCCCCGCCAGGCCACCCAGCCCCTTCCTTGTCCCTTGTCCCTCCCTGAACCATTCCAGCAGCCCATCCACAAGGGATCAGCCCGCTGCAGGTTTATCTAAGCTGCTTCTTTGCTTTATTCCCCGCTCCCTTTGTAGCATCTCCGAGCTTTTAACTCGGGGGGTGAAGGGGCGGAGGGGCTGTGAGCGGAGCGAGGCAGAACCACTTACTCCTCTCCTGTCTTATTTGCTAAGTAAAACTATAAATCGAACCACACAGCTCCATTTTCTGCTTAACAAATGGAAGCCCTTTTACTTCAAAGGCACATTCATATTCCCCAGCAGCTTTCAAGTGCACGTTCAATCACAGCTCTGGGTTTTTTTCTTTGGGGTAGGGCTTTGCTTTCTTGTCTGCTCGAGCTGAATTGCTGCCGTGGATCCTCGTGCTATGAGCGGTGCCGAGGCACTGCCCACCACCCCAGGGTGTGCCAGGAGTTTGTGGGAGCTCAGAGACACCCCCAGAGCTGCACTGGGGGTCCCTCTCCTCGGTCCTGGCTGCTGCACACCCACATGGAAACGCCCAGTGGATTTACACCATCCTGCCTGGCAAAGGGGAGGGCACGGCGGTGCTGGATGCCAGGCGAGTCATTAGGAAGGGAGGGAGCAGCTTGTGGCTCGTTAATTTAATCTTCCTCTCTGACCTTCAGCAGCAGGGGCTGGAAGAGGCAGCCCTCCCTCATCCTGGTGCTCCTGCCTCAGATCCGGGATGGATCTGGGCATTGGGGCACCAGGGCATGGCAGCCCAGTACGGCACAGGGGCATCAGCAGCTCGGTGCCCTGGCTGTGGGGTTTGGCACAGCCCAACCCATGGCCACGCAGTTCACAGCAGCCCTGCAGCCCTCAGGGTGCCCCAGGAGTGGGGACACAGGAACTCCCCAGTGCAGGATCTGGGTCACCTGTGCATGGCAGTGTCCCCACACGTGTCCCCAGAGCTTGACCTGCAAGGCCGGGGCTTCGCCCACGCCACCCTGGAGACTTTGGGATTAGGGCAGTGCCCAGATGGGAACGTGGCACAGCCAGATGGCAGCTCTGGATCCACGCACCCAACGAGCCGGGACCCACCGGGCACAGTGCAGCTGCAGGGGGATCCGAGCACGGCACAACCCTGGGGCTGATCCCCAGGGAACGCTGATCCCCAGGGAACGCTGATCCCTGCCAGGGGCCAGCCGAGCGCTCTGGTGGCACAGTGGGGCTGAGACTTGGATGCCCAGTGCACCCAGCGCCCGGGGGGCACCTGGGAGGTGTCCTGGAGGTGTTTGGGAAGGATTTGGAAAGGGTTTGGGAAATATTTGGGAAACGTTTGGGAGGTGTTTGGGAAGGGTTTGGGAAACGTTTGGGAAACGTTTGGGAAGTGTTTAGGAGGTGTTTGGGAGGTGTTTAAGAAGTGTTTGGGAAATGTTTAGGAAGCATTTGGGAAACGTTTGGAAAGCGTTTGGGAGGTGTTTGGGAAGGGTTTGGGAATGTTGGGGAAACGTTTGGGAAGCGTTTAGGAAGTGTTTGGGAAGCATTTGGGAGGCGTTTTGAAGCGTTTGGGAAATATTTGGGAAACGTTTAGGAAGCGTTTGGGAGGTGTTTGGGAGGTTGGGAGGTGTTTGGGAAGAGTTTGGGAAGCGTTTGGAAGGTGTTTGAAAGCATTTGGGAAGCGTTTGGAAGCGTTTGGAAGGGGTTTGGAAGCGTTTGGAAGGGGTTTGGAGGCA
>VXBI01002377.1:366453-396874 GCA_013397375.1 Toxostoma redivivum | reverse complement strand
GTTTGGAAGCGTTTGGAAGCGTTTGGAAGCGTTTGGAAGCGTTTAGAAGGTGTTTTGGAAGCATTTGGGAAGCGTTTGGAAGCGTTTGGAAGGTGTTTGGAAGCGTTAGGGAAGCAGGGTGCTGCAGGCGCACCTTCCCCCGGGCCCGCCCGCCGTTTGCATCCATCCTAATTTGATTTTAAGCAGCTAAGGCTCATCACGCTTTGAAGCGCCCGAGCCATCTGTTCTGCATTAAGGGGTGAAAAACGGCGCAGAGCAGGAGAGGCGGCTCCGAATTCCACACGGATCGTTCTGTGGGGATCCTCCCCCGAAGGTCACAGCGGCCGCCCAGCCCTTCCCAGAAAGGGAAACCCACCCCAAACACAGCGGGGACAGCGGGGATGGGGGCCCTGGGGGTCCCCTGTGAGGGGTGAAGGTGCCACTGAGCTCGAGTGGAATCCTCCTCATCCTCCTGGGAGCGCCGTGTCCCTCCGAGGAGCCCAGCCCAGGGCAGGGGTGGCTGGAGGAGAGGAGGGATCAGGGAGGGGAATGTGGCTCGTTCGTTCTGAGGTCTCCAGAGAGGCCTCCAGGGACAAGGCCGGGTGTTCCTGGTGTTCCCAGGGGATGCCCACACCAGCTCTTTGAGGGGAGAAGAGTGGGGGGCCCCCAGTGCTGAGCAGCGCTGTCCCCCTCATCCCCACCCACCTCTGCAGCCCCCCGGCCTCAGTTTCCCTCTCCTCTGCTCCCTGGGGACAACTGAACTCTGCCACCATCCCTGACAGGCCCTGGCACCACCAAATCCAGGTCCATGGAGCTCTCACCGTGCCACCGCAGAGCCAGCATGGATGGGAGCTGCCACTCCCCCAGCCCTGGGCCCGGGGGGGGTTCCTGGTGGGTGACAGCCACGTCCCCTCTAAACGAAGGGTCATTACTGCTCATTCTGCCTCTCCCCCATCTGTTGTGACTGTTTACACTCCGCTTGCTAATTAGAGGCTAATTAGTTGGTGCAGAAATTCATCACTTTCCAAACACAGGCGGCAGCGAGGGGCGGCTCCGGGAACATCTGCACATCTGCCGGCGGCTCGGGACACGGCGGAGCTCCCGTGCCACCCCCTGCCACCCCACCCCGTGCCAGGCCATGCCAGCAGGGTCCCCTCCACACAGAAAGGTGCCACCAAACCCCTGCGTCCCCATCCTGCCCTCAGTGAGGGGCTGAGCTGAGCTGCTGGTGGTGACGGATGGGATTCCAAGGGCTGGAAACAGGGAAGGGGGACAGGGACAGGGACAGGCCCAGCTCTCTCCCTGCCCTGCCAATGACAATCCAATGCCAGGCCCTGGCACAGCACTAATCCCGCCTAATGGGATCACAATCTTGGCCCCTGCACTTTAGTTACATCAGGGGCATTAGAGCCAGAGCGGGCGCGGATGTAGGGCAGGGCTCCCCAAAGAGCCGTAATGGATCCTAATTCCCGGCCCTAATGGGAACTAAGCTCCCCTCTCCCCAGCTCCAAATCCCTCTTGATGGGAAGGGAAGGGGAGTTTTAAGCCTGGAGGAATCCCGGAATGGCTGCCAAGGGCACGGCTCTGCCTGGCAGCTGCTGGCAGGGGGGTGTGGGGATGGAGGGTGCAGCTCCCTCCTTTTCCCTTCCCCCTTAGAGGCAAGGTGGGGATGGGGACAGGAGATCTGAGTCCACTGGTGTCCCCTGGCCGCCCCCGGAGCACCAGGGGCTCGTGGGACTCTCCTGCCTGGTGCCACCATCCAGGGGACATCGCAGTCCCCATCTGTGCCACCCCCAGGGTGGCAGGAGTGCCATCCATCCCCTGCCTGGCACTGGAAGGTGTCCAGCCCGTTCTGCTGATTGCCAGGATTCAGCAGGATGCACCAGGAATCCCAATGGAGCCCACCGGGACCTGGGGGATGTCCTGAACCCAGCCCAGCTTCACCTGCGGGCTCCAGGTACCCAACAGAGCCCAGGGACCAGCCTCAGGGAAAACAGCTCCATCCTCTTCCTCCTCCCCAACAACCCTTCTTTGGTGCCACCAGGATGTGACCGCCCACCGCACTGCCCACACCCCACCGGGAGCACAGAGAGGGGACAAAGCCATCCCTGCTGCCCCCACAGCTTCCCCCATCCTTCCCAGGGCATCACCACCCAAAAAGGAGGATGGCAGCCTGGAAAGGAGGATGCCAGCCCAGTAAAGAAGATGCCAACCCTCCAGGAGCCACCTGGCAGTGCCACCGAGCAGCTCCCACCCCGGCCCCCCTCCCCAGCACGGGGAGATGGAGCTAAATCTCCTCGGCATCAGACTCTCGCTGGCTCCGCAGCACGAAGAGATTAAAAAACAATAAAGAGAAAGTGAAACCCTCCGCTATAATTACCAGCCTTTAGCCGCCAGCGGAGGCAGGAGGGAGGGAGGCAAGGAAAAAGGGGGAAAAAGAAACAGAGGAGAAGAAGAAATCCACTAAAATTTTAATAGGAACCACTGCATTTAATTTAACGACACATTTTTTCAATTACCAGAATAATTGTTTTATTCATAAAACGAGTTTCAATAAGAGGGTAATTTTCCTTTGTTTTTATTATTCATTTGTGGAACATATTCGCCGCGCCGTTCCCCGGCGCCGCCACAGCCGTGCCACATCGGGGGGAGCTGGGGAGGGGGGGACATCACCCACAGCCCCCAAAAACAGCACCCATGGGGGACCAGAATGTCCCCGAGCACCCCGGTGGGGTCACAGCCCCAGTGGGCGCAAGGAGAGGTGGCCCCAGGGGTGATGGGGACACGGTGGCCCTGGGGACAAGTGAATCCCTGCCCAAGCAACCAGCCCTTGGCTAAGTCCAATTCCTGGCTCGTTGGCTGCCAGGTGAGGTCGGGAAAAAGCAATTTATCAGTGGATGCTGCTAAAGCCACGAGGTTAATTCGATGGCACACGTGTCCCCAAGGGCAAGGAGCGGCCACCCCGCCCGGTGCTCCCGGTGTCCCCTCCCGGTGTCCCCGGTGGCGGGGGGCAGGTGCAGGGGGATTAGTGGCTCTCTCTGCTGCTGTCAGAGCCATTAGTATTCCTGAGCCACGGCTCCATCCCCTTAATAAAAAGCAAACACAGAATTGAAATGCTGAGCGCTGCCGGCACCTGGGGAGCTGCGGAGCGCGACGGTGCTGCCAGGCGGGGACCGAGGGGACAAGGCTCAGCCTGGGGGTGTCGAGGATGAAGCCAAGAGTGAGCTAGTGTGGTTTGGGAACCTCGGCTGAGCTTCTTGACCTTCTCCCAACACCTGGGCAGGTGCAGAGCAGCCTGAGCCGCACCCTGCAGCCTCTGAGGGGATCCCATGGGGTGGCAGCGGGGCAGGATGGCTCCATCGTCGTCATCCCATCACCACCACAGCCAAAATCACTGAATTCCAGAGTGGACTGGGTTGGGGAAGTCTTTAAAATCCACCCAGTGCCATCCCTGCCATGGCAGGGACACCTTCCACTGTCCCAGGCTGGCCTTGGGCACTGCCAGGGATCCAGGGGCAGCCACAGCTGCTCTGGGCACCCTGTGCCAGCCCTGCCCACCCTCACAATAAATCATTTCTTCCGAGAGATCCATCCCAGCACTGGCCTTCGGTCCGGATCGCAGCAGAGCTGGCCCTGGAGCAGCCCCAGGGACACGCGGCTGTCCCTTGCTGTCCCTCGCTGTGCCCCCAGGCTGGCTTGGTGCCACGGGGCAGCCCCGCTCGCCACATGGAGCAGTGCCACAGCCCCACCCATCTCATCCCCGGGGACCGGCCCGGCTGCCCCGCACACCCCCAACCACGGCGTGCCTTTTGATGTGGCTTCTTTTGCCCTTTTTACTAAGAAAAAGACTTATAATTGCAGATGTGACCATTAATCCTCCCAACTTACTTTGTTCCCTTCCTTCCCTGCTTTTCCCTCCCTCTCTTCTCCCCCCACTGAGACCAAGAGCTTTAAAACTCTCCTTCTGGCTATTAATTAAAAGCAACCTCTCCACTGCCGTGAGTGTACTTGCCATAAATTAATAGCAGCCTTCTTAATCAAATCTTATCTCCTCTCCAAGAGCCCGGCGCACGGGGCCGGGTTGGTATCCCAGCCTGCCCAGCCGTGAAATGCAATTCCCAATGCTCCAGTGGCCTTGGCAGCTCCGCTCCGTCCCCTCCTCCCCTGCGCCTGTACCTGTGCGGGCCCGGAGTCGCTACCTGGGCCAGGAGGGAGGAGAGGGGCTCGGCCACCCTGCGCGGAGGTGGCTCCCGGAGGACATG
Source organism: Toxostoma redivivum (assembly GCA_013397375.1). Taxonomy (NCBI): domain Eukaryota; kingdom Metazoa; phylum Chordata; class Aves; order Passeriformes; family Mimidae; genus Toxostoma; species Toxostoma redivivum. The sequence continues at coordinate 392,633 of VXBI01002377.1, read as the reverse complement.
CTCCATTTCTCAGCCATTTACCACGTTTATCCGCAGCCCCCGCGGACCGCACTCGCCTTCTTGAATTATTTAGGCAGGGTTCGGTGCTCCGAGGCGGTGAGAGCCGTGGTGGGAAGCGCTCCTGCCTTCTGGGGGCGTGGGAAGGCAGCGGGGCCACGGCGCAGATTTTGGGGGGTCAATTCCTGCACCGGTGAGCTCATGGTGCTCCGGTTTCCACAGAACATTGGAGAACACCATTCTGCCAGCCCGCATCCCTCCTGTCCCCATCCCTCCTGTCCCCGTCCCTCCTGTCCCCATCCCCGTCCCCCCAGGTTTTCCTTCTCCCCACCCCACAGATCGCAGGGACAGAGGGGGACCTGGACATGGTGCCCCGCAGCTTCTGGGGCTGCTAATTCCAGCCCTCTCCTTTGCCCTGCAGAAAACAGAGCTGGACATGATTTTCCTTCTTGGCAGAGGCGGCCCTGCCCCCTTGTTGGGCTGAGATGGGCACGGGGGGCTCGGCCTGGGGCTCTCCCACAGCACCACAGCCCAGGAGACACCGGGGGTGCAGTGGGAGCCCCCAAAAAGGAGCTGAGGGAGCTTTCAGCCGAGGCAGAGCCTTCCCCTGGCTCCAATCCCAGCGGGATCACAGGGATAAAACCACCCTGTGGAGCAGGGAATCGCTGCCCTGGGGGTGCTCAGGGGTGCAGGAGCATCTCACAGCGGCCACATCCCTCCCGCAGCAGAGCCTGGAGCCGTGCCGGGTGCTGTGCCCGTCGTGCCCGTGGCGAGGGAAGAGCTGGGAGGCTCCGAGGGCTGGCACCCAGTGCCCTGTGCCACCCACACTGCCCTGTGCTGACCTCGCTGCTGGAACACACCCGGCCTTGCTGCGATGCCTCACTGAGCTGCCAGGCTGCTCACAGCTCTGGGAGCTGCTGCTCTGCCCTGGGGCATGGGTGGCATGAGGGGGCTGCTGGCCGTGGGCACGCTGTCCCCTGGGCTCAGGTCACAGCTGGAGGGACACAGCTGGAGAAGGGCAGCTCATCCCCATCTAACCCCCTGATACTTGTGCAGCTGCTTCAGCAACTCCCTGACATGGGAAAAAGGGGTTTTGGGTCATGGGGAGCGCTGGGGATGTGGGGACACCTGCCATAAAGGGCGCAAGGACGTGTGCCCGTGACCCCAGGAGGGCTGGCAAAGGAGGGACCTGTCTGGGTCTGGCAGAGCCCAGAGCTCTGGCACTGCTGGCCCGCTCCCTGTGCCCCCCTCAGGGCGGATTTGGGGTTCCCTACATGCCCTAAGCCGGTTTCAGAGGTGTGGTGACAGGATTAAGGGGGAGGCTGAGGGAGACGCCGACCTGCAGGAGCTGCTCAGCGGAGCTCGGCTCCTGCCCGTGTGACGCCGCGGGATTTGCAGAGCTGTGGCTTAAACTGATTTCCTTCCCTTAAGCCTTTGGAAAGGTGAAGCTGCAGGAGGGGCGTGGGCTCTGTCCCCTCCTCACCCCACAAAAACCCTGCAGGGCCCCGGTGTGGGCTGGCAGAGGGGTCATGTCCCCACCGTGACCCCCTCAGCCACCCACGTCCTCGCACAGGCACTGTCACACCCCAGAGCCACCCCTGTGTGTGGCACTGTCACACCCCACAGCCACCCCTGTGTGTGGCACTGTGTCACACCCCACAGCCACCCCTGCCCGTGGCACTGAGACCTCCAGGTGACCCCACAGCGCCGCAGGGAGCAGCACAGTGACCCCAAACCCCCGCAGGGCGCCATCAGCACCAGCAGCCGCCCGTGGTGATAATCGCCGCTGGCAGCAGACACCGCCCGGGGCTCTCGGTGACATCCCTGTGGCTAATCCAAGCTGACCACTGCGGGACACGGCCAGGGGGGCCACGGCCTCAGCACCCCGCCCCTGGCAGCACCCAGAACTCCACACAGCCCCATCCCAGAGCAAAGGTGACCCCAATGGGGACCAGGGCACAGGGATGTAGGAGCAGCCCCCGAGCGCTGCCCCCCGAGCGCTGCCCTCTCCTCCTGCTGTCTCCAGCACGGCACTGGTGTCACCTGCAGGCTGCACAGCACTTCTGCCGGTGTCACCCCTCATCCATCTCTGCTGGAGATCTGTCCTGCTGCTTCCTGGTCCCAGGGTGGGGGTAGAGGCCCTGGGGGGGTGATTCCTGGAGCCAGTGGCACTCAGAAAAAGCCCAGGCAGAGACCAGGAGCCCTAAGCCCAGCCAAGGTGGCCCTGGCACGGAATGTGGCCAGATCTGTCCTGGCTGTCACTGCCAGCACGAGCTCTCTGCCCTGAATGGAGCTGGCAATGCCCACCCAGACCATGGCAGCCCCCAGGACAATGGATGGACGGATGGATGGATGGGTGGATGGATGGATGGAGGGATGGATGGATGGATGGATGGATGGATGGATGGATGGATGGATGGATGGATGGATGGATGGATGGATGGATGGATGGATGGATGGATGGATGGATGATGGATCCATGTCCTCCTCCCTCACTGCATCCCGCCAGGCCAGGCCGGTGGGACACCCCTGCCACTCTGCCATCTCCCCTTCCTCCTCCCACATCTGTCTCCAGGCCCATACTTATTTATTTATTTGTTAATTAACTGCTGTTTCCATAACAAACGCTCCAGCTTCTCCCAGCCTCCAACAGCCCTGGGGCTGGATTGTTAACTAGGATTTTAATTTGTTAATTAAAAGCAGGATGGCTCCATAACAAGCTCCTCTTCCACAGCCGGGGCTCTCGGCGGGCTCAGCGGGCCATGGGCAGCCTCACCATGCCCGGATGAGCCCCTCCAGGGATGGGGGACGTGGGGAGGGGGCAGCCTGGCTCCCCCAGCATGAGGAGTGTTGGAAAAAGGCTCAGCATCTCCCTTCTCCCGGCAGAGGTGCTGGGGATGAAGCCACCTTCTCCTGCAATCCTTTCCCCAACCCCTCAGCAGCTCCCAGCCCATGTCCCCAGCCATTAGGGGTCCCAAATCTTGGGACAGACCCTCCTGTGCCTGCTGCAGCAGAGCCAGGGTTGTGCTAGCATCATCCCCTCATGGACCACAGCCCAGGACAGGCGTCAGTCCCCATCCCTGTGGCACTGGGGACACAGCCAGGTGCACCCCGCTGACAGCACGGGTAAGGTAAGGCTTGAAACGCTCCCCGAGCCAGCAGACAAACACCAGCCCTGGCCGGGAAACAGGGATTTATTCAGCCCCACGGCTGGGAACAGAGCGGGGCTGTGTGCCTGCCCATCCCTGCCGCTGGAAAAACCAACATTTCCCTGCCGGGAAACCCCAAACAGTCACACACACACACACGGCCACTTGTGCGTGCCCAGCCCCGAGCCCGGGGGGCCGACAAGAAGAGCTTTGTGCTCCGAGCAGCCCCCACGGACCCCCAGAGCCGGCTCTGAGCACACGGACCCCGCAGTCTGATCGCAATCCTGCCCCAGGGCACGGAGCTCCAAACCCAACAGCGTGGAGCTGCCAGGAGCTGCAGCAAAGGGATGATCCTGAGGGGACAAGGGACAGTCCAGGGGACACCGCCAGGGCTGCCCTGCTGCGGGTGGCACGGACAGACATTGTCCCCCCGCAGGACACAACCCTGGGATGTTTAACGAGCTCCAGGCTCTGGACAAAACTCCTTCCCCAGCAAACTCCTTCCGACGGCAGAAATCCTCCTGTGCCCGCGATTACGCAGCTCCGCCGTATCTGGGTCACTGCTGTGAATCACGGACACCCGGAGAGTGACTCAACGTTATTAGAGGGGCCGGATCCTGCGGCTGATTCTCCCGGGAGAGGCTCCAAAACGCTGGGGAAGGGAAGGATCGATGGGCATCACCTCCAGCAGCCGGGCGCTCCCCGAGAAGGAGAGGGGTCAAAGGGCATCCCCCGTGCTGCACTTCAGCCTTTCCCAGCCCTGCCCAGCCGAGCCTGGAGTTTCCCCACATGGATTTGGCAGGAATAGGCTCCACACGCTGCTGCCAAGCGAGGTGGAGGTCCCCAGAGCCCGGAGCCTGTCCCTTGTCACCCACTCAAGCCCGGGGCAGCGCAGCTCGGGGCTGGGTTTGGCCCCACGGAACGCGCTGAGTGCATCCTCGAGGAATTCCTGGAAGGACAGCGCTCTGGAAACTCCTGGGGTCACAGCGGCAGTAAAGGGGTGGGGAAGCAAATCCACCACAGGCCCGCCCTGCAGGAGGCACCTGAGATGTCCCTCCTGCCCACGCCACCCGTGTGTCACCTCCCCCGGCCCCGCAGGATGCTCAGCAGACGGACACACAAACACACACCAGCCGCTTCCCAGGCTCGCCCCGAAAATCCCGAAGAGGCGGCGTTTCCCAACCGAGAAAACGGCGGGGAAAGAAAAACAGAAAAGAGAAACCACAAGAAAAACCCCGCTCAGCCCTTCCCAGGGCACTGACGCAATCGAGTCGCCAGCCCCGCGGGATGGAAAATGCTCTGCCAGCTCCCACCCTGCCCGTGCCAGGCGGGATGAAGGCGCTGGTGGCCGGAGTCCCCCTCCCCGCGGCACGGCCCCGAGCCAGCGGGCACCGGGCACTCGCCCATTCACTGGGGTGTTGCCCAGACATCCTTTTTCCTAAGTATTAATTAGTCATTGCATTGCTCACTTGAAACAGAAATAGCTGTAGCATGACAGCGAGCACGAGTTTTCCTTGGAAAAGCTTTTTTTCCAAAGCTTTTCCTCCCCAGACAGCCCCGTTCGCGGGTGGGGGAGGAACAGGCAGCCTGGCATTCCCCCCTTAGACAGCCCCGAATTTCCAGGGCAGCGCAGCAAACTCTGGTCATCGCATTTATTCACACACTTGTGGCTCTCCCAGCCAGAGGGGCTTTTCCAGCCAACGCCGCGCCAGCGATTCCAGCCTGACGTGAAGCTTATGGGGAGAAGCCAAGCGAGCGAGACTCCCCCGGCGCCCCGGGGGAAGGGCTCCGGCAGCTCCGTGCCCTGCTCCCTGCACGCGTTTTGCTTCCACCGCCCTGCACAGCCCCCTGTGCCCGCCCTGGCAGCGAGGAGAACGGAGACAAGGAGGCGATGAAGGCACCCATCCTCTCCCTCCCCGCCGGCACCGGGTGCCGAGCGCTTCCAGGTGCTCAGCCGGCGGGGAGGGCTCTCCCAAGGGCGGCAGAAACATCCCACCCTAATGAGTTGATTTTATTAGTTTGCGAATGCATTGAGAACTCATTATCAAAATAAACATCAGCTCACTCCACCGAGCACGGCAGCAGCGCAGCTGGGGCCGCTCCCGCCCCGGGACACCCCGCGGGTCCTGGCACCCACCGTGGGGGTCAGGGCAGAGGTGCCCACCCTGCCAAGCCCCTTCGTGCCACGAGGTTCGCTTCTCCCTTTCACTGCGGGCACTCAGTGGGGCTGGGGCAGCTCCGAGCTCCTCTCACCCCCACAGCTCACCTGGGAGCTGCTCGGTGCTGGAAGCAGCGCCCAGGCCGTCCCGGCGTCTGCAGCACCCCCGGGAGCCTGTGCAGCACCCAGTGCTGCAGCACGGGAGGGTGGCAGGTCCCCTCGGGGACAGCCAGGGCAGGGGACAGCGCCGAGCCTCTGTGGGCAGGGCTGTGGCACAGCGGGAGCATTGTCCGGCTCGGCAGGACGCGCTCCCTTTGGAAGCAGCAGCTAATCCCATTTCATCCCCCGTCACGGCCATCAGCTGTTTTTCAGGCATGCAGGAGGCGGGGTGCTGAAACCAGAGCTATTGTATCCGCCGGTCCCAGCCCCCTCCATCCATCCATCCATCCATCCATCCATCCATCCATCCATCCATCCATCCCTCCATCCATCCCTCCATCCATCCCTCCCTCCATCCCAACCCCATCCTGCTCCATCCCCAACCAGCCCTTCATGGGCTGCAGGAGCTGGGGATGCCAGATCCATGCAGGACCCCGTTTGATTCTTGATTCTTAATTCTTAATTTCTGTCTCACTGTCACCTCCCTCCGAGCTCTGAGCCTGACCCCTGATAAGCCCAGGCAAGGAGGAGGAGGAGGAGAGGAAGCACCGAGCATCCCACGCTGCAGAGACCCATTGGGGCAGCGCCCAGTGCTCGATTGCTTCCTGTGGGGGGACACGGGCTCCTGGAAGGAACAGAAATGTCCCCATAAACCCCCAGCACATGCCCCAGATCCCAGTCAAGGAGCTGGGATGTGCTGGGGGTAGGGGACAGAGGGACAGGTCCCTCTGGTCATCCCGGCAAGAACTCCGTCCCTGCAGCCAGAGCAGGGAGCACGGGTGTGTGTCCCCACCTCACCCCTGCCCTGGGGAAATGCTCTCTGGGCCCAGCAATTCCCAGTTAAGGGGGTCCAAACCCAGCATTTCCCTTCATCGAGCTGAAGGAGACCCACAAGGCGGGGTCCACATATCAGGGCCACCCTTGACAGCCAGAGTCCTCCCAAATTACCTGGTCCACACAAGGCACAAGGGACACTGCTCCTACGGACAGCAGGACCCTGCCAGACACCCCAGCCCTTCCCAGCTTTGTACACCCCAATGTTCCAGAGAAACCCCTCCAGGGCGCAGCCATCCCACAGACAAATCCCTGCCCTGGCAGGACCTCGGTGCTGCCGTGCGCGGAGCCGGGAGGGCCCAAGGTTACAGCCGAGGACTCGCAGGTTGTGGGCTCACCCAGCAGTGCAGAAAGCAATTAGCTACCAGGGCTAAAATTAGCTCAGCGGCTTCTTCTGCTAATGGTCAAACTCATCAAGGCTTCCCCACAGCCGGGGCTTCGGCAGGGACAGGGAGAGAGGGATGGGAGCCAAAGGAGCAGCTCCCGTGTGCCTGGGTCCCCTTCCCGGTGCCACCAGCCAGCCCCACTGTCCCCTTCCCACTGTCCCCACCACCCCCCTGCCCCGTGCCTCCGTTTCCCCCTGCTTCCCAGGCTGGAGGGAAGCTCCCGGCGTGCTCAGGAGCTGCCACGTGTCAGGGTGGGTATGGGGACAATGACGGCTGGCAGGGAGGGAGAGACCCAGCATAGGGGACCCCAGCATTCCTGGAATGGCCACCGTGCCATCCCTGTGGCCAGCCGGGATGCCCAGCTGCTGGCACGCAGCAGCAGCTGATCCCGGGGCCTTCAGAGAGTCATGGGATGGTTTGGGTTGGAAGGGGCTTAAAACTCATCTTGTCCCACCCCTGCCACGGGCAGGGACACTTCCCACAGACCGGGTTCCTCCAAGCCCTGTCCAACCTGGCCCTGGTCCCCTTCCCCAGCCCATGGTGGTGACACTGATCCACATGGGAAGGTGACACCCCAGAGAATCCAGTCAGTGTCCCCCAAGGACGGCCCTGCTCGAGCCGGGAGCCCCCACGCCCCAAATCTCCATTCCTGGGGGCCCCATCAGAGCAGAGAGACAAAGGGGGCCTGGGACCAGCTGCAGCCCGGGAATGTCCCCTGCCCTCGGCCCCCGTTCCCAGGGATCAGGTTTCCCAGTTCCCAGGCAACCCGAGCCCGGCATGGCTTTCCAGGCAGGCATTCCTGCACCCCCGGGGCTGGGGGAGAGGGGTTGGAAGGTGAGGGAGCACTGGGAGAGGGGTGCAGGGCGAACCCCCAAAGCTGGGAGTGGGGGTGGGAAATGCACCCCAAAGATTCGGTCCCAAAACCCACGGAGGGTGCTGAGGGCACTGCTCATGCCAGGGGCATCGCCAGCATGCTCGGGGTGTGAGAGATGACAAGGGGTGAGAGGGATGACAAAGTGGGGTGGAGGATGCCAAGGGGGGGTGGAGGATGCCAAGAGGGGGTGAGGGATGCCAAGCATGGCCAGCACAGGGAGCTGCTGCCAGCACATTCCTGCCCACTGGCCCAGGCAGAGTGATAGGAACACATCCTGAGGCTGGATCCACCTCCATGGATGGGGGGAACCCCAGCTCAGAGCAGCAGCCGTGGGGATGAGGATGGTCCCTGTCATCACCACCACATCCCGGCCCCGTGCAGATCCCCTGCCCTGGCAGAGAAGCTCCCAGAACACTCCAGTGCCCCAGTGCGCAGCGCCCTGAGCCATCCCAGCTCCCCAGGGCTGCTGGATCCCAGTCCAAGGCCCAGTGCCATGAGGCACCGGTGGAGCACCAGAGCCACCAGCCCTGGCACGGCCGCGGGCACGGCGGGGGCTCGGCTCGCCCTTCGTTAGCACAATCACATCACCACTGACAGCAGCATATTTCTCCCCGGCCGTTTCTCACCCAGCCACACGCCAGGCACTCGTTAATGAGCTTGGGGCAGTAATGAAGGCTCAGAGGGGAGGGCACCCTCTGCTCCCCCACCCACCCAGCACCCGGCGGGTTCTGCCCCCACAGAACACAACCCACGCTGCCCCACGGGGCCGTTTCACCCCAGGCACTGCCCGTGCTGCTGCTGCTGCAACCAGCACACCCCAAACCAGTTCGTGTAGGGCCTACAGTAATGTGTGTGTGGCTGGAGCTCATCCCCAGGCAGGAACCAGCCACAGGCACGGGCTGGGGACAAGGACACAGCTCGTGGAGTGGCGGAGGCAGGGTCACCCCTCGTCACAGCACCCGCCAGCCTCCCTCCTCCCTCCTCCCGGTTTAATTATCCGCGTTTCCCCAGGTTCTCAAGCCGCCGTGCATCCGCCTGTTCCCTCCTTCCCGCTCTCCTCGAGCTCCTGCTGAGCGGAAATGCCAGCGCAGCCCCGTCCCCGTCACTGAGGGACCAGCAGCACTTGACGTTGTCACTCACCCTGGTCCCCGGATGGCACCGGGGCAGGAGCTGCTCAGCCACCGCCGGCTCTCCCTGCCCACCAGAGCCGGCAGCTGGAGGTGGGTACGAGCTCCCATTCCCATCCCACTGGCAGCTCTCGTCCTGCCTGTTGTCCTCAGCTGGCACCCCAAACCTTTGGGGACCAGCGCAGTGACAGGCACAGTGACACAGCCTGCCTGGGACCGGACCGTAACCCCCTCCCTTACCGTTATCAGGTCATCAAAATTTCATCATCGCTGTGCCCAGGCACTAATGGCTTCCCAAGCAGCATCAAATTTTAATCTTCCCTTCCTCTCCCCTAAAAGCCACTCTCCCTGAGCCGGAGCCTTGCACGAGGCCACCAGCGAATGTGGCAGTGCTGGCAGGGACAGGAGAGCCAGGGCCATCCCCTCCTGCTCTGATGCCAGCAGAGGAACCAGCAGCTCCCATCACCGAGGTCCTGGCATGAGCCTGGCACCAGCATCACGTCCCCAGGAAGGGCAGGGGCTTGTCCTTGCCCCCCTCCTGCCCAGCCCCACCGTGCAGACGTGCCCAGGCCCCACACACGGGCACAGAAGGTGCTGGAACTCCCCTGCTGCCATCTCTAATAAGCCTCTTTGGTGGAAGCTGCCCATGGCAGGCCCCTGCCCCAAATCCCGTCTGGAACCTTAAGCTGCCCAAATCCCTCCTGGGAATGGCTGTGGCCTCCTCAATCCCATTAGAGGTGCTATGCCAGCACGGGGGGTCCCGGGCTGTGCCCCCAGCACTGGATGTGGGGAAACCGCATCTGTGGGTGTCAGAAAATCTACAAACAGTGATCAGGAGGGGGCTGGGGACCCCCAGACTCCCCGCAGCTGTTGGGGAGCCTTGTTCCTCAGCCGAAGGGGCCTTTGGTGGGGGGGTGCCCCCAGCCCTGGCACAGCCCCCGGGTCGCACTGCGACAGCTCCCACCCGGGCAGCGCTGCCGGCTGAGCCTTCCCCCAGCTCCGCATTGGGCTCCGGGTAATTAGCGCGAGGCCCCTAATCAATAAGTTATTTTTTGCCACGGGTAATTAATAATTACACAGCACAGACGGGTGTAATTAAACTTCCATCCTCTCTCTCTCCTGGGCAGCAAGAGGCCTTTTTCCATACCAACCACAGGTATGAAAGGGCCTCACCCCTTGGCCGGGCAGCCCCCGGGTCCCGGCCGGGGAGGTCTCGCGCCGTCGCCTCCTCCTTCCCTTCCCGATTGATCCCATTTTCCTTTGGCTGCCAGAATCAATAGCCCTGGCACAAAGCGCTGCTGCCCCTCCACTGCCAGCCCTGCCTGCCTCACCGCAGTGGGGACAAACCGGAGCCTGGAGGAGCCCCGTGCCGGGCTGTTCCCAGCTCCTTCACCCCGCTCCCTGTCCATCCCAGCGGGATGCAGCGGAGAGCGCCGGCACCCCAGGGGCACGGCAGCCGGGAGGTGACCCTGCTGGCGCGTCCCCAGTGCCACCCGCGGCACGTGCCAGGCCTTGGGAATGATCCCTCCAGCGCGTCCGGCTCCCCTGTGGCCGCTGCCACGCCGGGGCCGGGCACCGAGCAATGTCACAGCGCCCGCGAGGACGTGACACTCGCTGCAGAGAGCTGCAAAGCTCGGCTCCTGCGCCAGGAGAGAGGAGCAAAGCCCCTTCCCCACTCCTCCAGAGCGCTGGGACACCGGCAGCCCCACATCTCCCAGCCCACAGCGAGACCCCGGAGCCCCAGGGATAAATGGAAGGAGGCTGGGTCTCCCCAGGAGCCCGTCCCGCAGGCAGGGAACAAACGGATCACAGGGGACCCGCCAGCCGGAGACGCCAGCCAGGAGAAGAGAAACTCGGCAAGGGAGTGAATCAATCAAAGAGACCTTCAGAGCTCCCCACACAGGGCCTGCCCGGATAATATACTGCCGCTTTAGATGTTATGTTCTGAACTTAATTACTGAGAAATTATAGCGGTGCTGGGGGAGGCTCAGGGGGAGCGGGAGCACGGGAGCGCACAGGGACTTCTGGCTCCGCTTGCTGCCACAAACAAGGGCAAGAAATGTCGTGGGTGAGGACCCCCGGCGCTGCGCTCAGCCGTGCCCCCCCCATTTCCAGTCTGGATCTGCTCAGTCCAAGCGCAGGGACAGAGGCAGCCACGCTGCAGCCCTGCCAGCCGGGAGCCTCCTCTCTGGGCCCGCAGGGACCTTCACGGCCAGGAAGGGAATCACAGGGTCCCCCCCGGCTCCTCTGAACCCCAGTTGCACCCCAAAAGGCCACAAACTGTTTTTATATCCCTGTGGGGTAGCAGAGCAGCTAAAATCAGCCTGTGCTGTGCCCGAGCCCTCCGAGGCTGAGGAGCAGAGAGGGGCTCACGCTGCCTGGCAGCCCTGCAGCCCCCAAGGGTTGTTGGGGGGCAGTGGGAGCCCCAGGCACCCACAGGGGTGCTCGGGGGTGCAGACCCTCCCCAGCCCCCTGCCAGTTCGTACCAGCGGCTGGAAGTCAACAGGACCAACATCAGGATATGAGCTGCTCCCCCAAACTTGCACCCCGGGTTTTGTGACACACCGGGGGTGCCGTGGAGGGAGGGGGGCAATGGGTGACGCTTACCCCTCGGGGTTGCTCAGCCTCCCAAGGGTGGCCCAGCACAGACTCTACCTCATGCTCAGAGCAAGACGTTCCCCCCATCCCCAGCCTGAGGGCAGTTTTGGGGAACAGGGAGGCAGAGCAGAGCCGTGCTGCTCGTCCCTCTGAACCACCGCGGACACCGCGCTGCGCCCAGCACCGGCGGGCCCTGAGTCCTGGCTCCGGGGAGGCTTTGCGAATATCAGGGATGCTGCTCTTCCCCCGGCAGGAGCTCCGGAGCCGCCTCGCTCCCACCCCCGGCTGGCACACCGATCTCCCAGCCCAGGGCATCAATAGGCTCGGTTAAGGGGTGCAGCGCGGGGACCCCCCCATCTCTCCTGGTCCATCTCCCGCCTCCCCCCGCATTCCCTTACCTTGGGCGCCGGCTCCCGGGGGGCCGGGCAGGGCGAGCACGGCGAAGCAGAGCAGCCCCCAGCTCCGGAGCCGGGCCATGGCTCTGCCGAGACAAGCTGGGGGGGTTGCGGGGGGGAGAACTTCCCCGACTTTATAATCCGGGCGGCTCCGGCGCAGGGATCCCCGCAGCAGCGCTGCTCAGGGAGAGGCGAAGGCGCCGGGGTGAAGGGCTCCTCGTGGGGCTGGGGGCGGTCCGCGGGCAGCTCCCCACCATCGGCAGCTTCCCCAGGGACGTGCGGAGCCGGGACCACCAAATCCGGAGCGGAGCCGGCAGCTGAGCCCCTCCCCGAGCGCTGCGCCCCGCGTCAGGGAAGGGGACNCGGCGGAGCCGGGGGCAGCCCGAGCCGGGGAGGCGGGGAGACGGCGCGGCCCCGAGCGCTACCCAGCGGCCGCGGAGGGAGCGGGCGCGTCCCCACCGGCCGCCCCCGGTTTGTGAGGAGCGGGCGGGTCCCCCCTCGGCTCCTGGTGTCCCCACTGTGGAAACAGCGGCTCCTGTCTGCAGCTCCCACCCTAACCCACCCCTCGCTGCTCCAATCCCTCCGACAGCGCTCAGAGCATCAGTGCTCGACCCCTGCCAAGGGAACACAGCACATCCCTCAGGTAGCTCCGAGGCAGAACTCAATGACACAGGATTACCAAAGCAAACGTTTTACGGTTCTCAAAAACAAACCCAAAAAAACCTTTAACCCCAGACATGACCCAGCAGCACCTGTCTGATAACACACCACCTCATCAGGCCTGATCCTGCAATTCCTCAAGCCCAGAGCTCCCATCCTTCAAAGATGTCTGTGCTTTCTGCTAGCACAGTGCCCTGCATTAGGTGGGGAAAGCAGCTCAGTCACGGCTGCTACCAAGCATTAACACCCAAGGACCTGCACCATCTGCACAGGAGGAAATACCCATCCGGAATTCTGGATCAGCCTTCTGAGCACACACACGGCACCTCTGAGCCAAGGGACCTGCAAGGATCAGGGTGAAACGAAAGCATGAGCAGATTAGCCTGGAGGCAGCCCCGGCACTGCCGGGTCACACCAGGATAGGGACGGAGGGAACAACTCTCGCACAGGCATTGACACATCCGCGTGTGACAACGCCCGGGCCCCGGTGTGCATTTCCACTGCAATGTAACACTCACGTGTAAATCCTGCACGGTCCTTGGGGGGACAACGCCTGTGTGCACGTTGTGTATTTGGAGAGCTACTGCCAAATTTCCCATCGACCTCTCGAGGAGAGACTGAACAATAACCCAGCTCTTGCCCACCCCGGCATTAATCAGCTCCGTGGCTGGCATTCTCAACCGAGATGACGGGATCAATGTGCTGTGGGAGGCAGCAATCCTGGCTCACCCCTCAGGGAGGTGTTTCCCGCTGCTGGCTGGAACAAGCAAAGGGAGAGGCTGCCCTGCCAGGGCTGAGCTCAGCCCCCATCGGGGGTTCAGACCTGTTCCCCAGGCACCTACACACGTGCTGCAGCCACAAAAACACTCAGCACGCTCCCAGGCCCCTGCAGGATCAGGGCTTTGTTCCATGAAGAACAGGAATTCCTGTCTCCAGGGCCATAAATCCAGGTCTGACCCTGGTGCCGGCACTGATTTATGGTTATTGCCATTAATCTTGCCGGGCTGTGAGTAGTTTATTACCCACTTGCACAGGTACCTGGTTCCCCACGGTCACCCAGACTGAGTGAGTCTGGATCTCACATCAGTTCCCACCAGAGCACGTCCCCCCCCGCAGTCCTGCCTGTGCCAGCTCTCCTCTGCCCAAATCCCTCCAAGCAGGAGCAAGTTCCAGCAGGTAACACCACACCTGTCTCCGGGAGCGCGTGGAAGAGCCCGGAGCACATCCCCGGGATCAGAGATGGCAGCGTGCTCCGGTGGCCCCGATTGCCGCTCCCTCGTGTCCCTGAGGACATTCCAGGTGATGCCCGGGTGGAGGCCGTGTCCTCCCCCTGCTGCTGCCTCCCCCCTGCCCCACACAGGGCGTTTCTCCGTCTCCCATGAGTTTTGGCCCCCTCCTCCACCGACATCACTGAGAATCCCAACTTAACCTACAATTTGGGGCAGCAGCACTTACAATTACACCAGGAATCGTGACAGCACATCCCTACAGACCACCGTGAGCCACATCACACGGCTCCTGCCTCTCCAAGACTTCTCTAAAAGGGGTTTTGGGCTCCTCTCTCAATCGCTGACCCCTGCACGGGAGCCTGCAGCCCCCACCGGCAGCTGCGCATCCCCGAGCTGCGGCCGGAGCTCCGGCCAAGGAGGGGCCGGCCCCGCGGAGCCGCCGGCCGCGGGCAGCAGGAACCCGCCCCGGGGCTATTTGCGGATGTGAACGCTGTTATTTTGCCTCCTGCTTGAAGAGGGCGCATCAAAGTCAAACCCAAAATACGGCGCTGGGCTTGAATTAAAAACTCTTGTCTGAAACCAAGGCAAGTTCCAAAAAAAGATCAAGGCTTTGTTTGAAATGTAAAAGTCTTTGCTGGGTTGGCAGGAGCTTTGGGGACCATCGGCATTATCCAGAGGCTGCAGGACAACAGGCAAGAGCTTCAGCTGTCCTCAGCATCCTTCGTCTTTCTCAGAGGAGGCGCTGACTCCCGGCAGCATCCCTGTTCTTGAGCAGGAGAGCAGCATCCACTCTCCCTGCTCTGGGAAAGCGCAGGGAAGTGCAAGGAGAGGTCGGAAGCGCTGCCTGTGAGTGAGAGGCTCCAGGAGCTCAGTCCTTCTCGGCTATCAAAGGGGAGAGGAGATGGATGTAACCACAGGCTGTCAGCACCGGCGCAGGGAAGAGAAATTGGATCCGGGAGGCTCGGCAGCCTCACGGACAGCAGGGTAACAAGCTCCCACAGGCAGGAGGAGAAGCCTGAACGATCCAGACCAGCAAAATCCTGCACGTTTCTAACAGGGAGGATAACTCTGGCTGCAGCAAAGCTCCCTAACACCTTNTTTATAATCCGGGCGGCTCCGGCGCAGGGATCCCCGCAGCAGCGCTGCTCAGGGAGAGGCGAAGGCGCCGGGGTGAAGGGCTCCTCGTGGGGCTGGGGGCGGTCCGCGGGCAGCTCCCCACCATCGGCAGCTTCCCCAGGGACGTGCGGAGCCGGGACCACCAAATCCGGAGCGGAGCCGGCAGCTGAGCCCCTCCCCGAGCGCTGCGCCCCGCGTCAGGGAAGGGGACGGGAAGCGCAGGGCGCCGCGCCCCCGGCCCCTCCTGCCCGCCCGGGCTCCATGGGGGCCGAGCGAAAAGTTTGGGGGCGGGGGGCGGCCCCTCCCCAGCGCTCAGCTCTTGCCTAGGGACATCCCCTCCTAGGCGGCTCCGGGCGACAGTGAGAGGGCTCGTCCCCAGTGAGGAACGGGGGAAAGTGCGGCGGCGGCGGGCGGCGGCGCGGGGTCCCGCTCGGAGCCGCCGGCAGTGCGCGGCGGGNAGCATCCGCCGTTTGGGGCATCTCAGCCCAATTAAGATCTTGGTTCAAGCCCCCAGCAAGCCCGTGCTCGGTGCTGAGGGGGCTCTGAGCTGGCAGAGAGCAGAGCAGCAGCACTGGGGACTCCCACGGGTGAGCAGGAGCTGGATCTCTCCTTGGAGAGCTTTGGGAACAAGCCACGAAGGGACAGAGACTCTGCAGGGAGACCTGCCCGTGGCTGTCACCCCTCTGCACCCATCATATCGGCCCAAGCCATCCACAAAGCTCTGGAACAAGGGGGTGAAGAGTCCCATCCCTCCAGGGTGGGTGTGGGGACCGTGGGACCCCCAGTGAGCCAAACCACCCCTGGTTCCTCTTCAAACACAAGGGTTTGGCACAGGCAGCACCACCACGGACCCCCAAACCCACCCCAGGCATTTAAAGTTCTTTCTCCTGCTCTGAAACTCCTCTAATTGAGCACCCTGGGACAGCTCCTCACCTTCCCCTCTGCCTGGAGAGCTCCAATCCCAGCAGCCGGGCAGAGCAGGAGCCTTTGCTCCATCCAAAGCCTTCATCATCCTCCTCCTCCTCCTCCCCACAGGCTCCCGAGGAGCTCAGGGCAGCGTGGCAAGAGCTGCTCCCACACCAAGCAGGATGTGGGGGTTCCCACCTGGATCCCCGTGTGAGAGGGGCTGAGTGTGGGGCAAACACCACTGCTGCTGCTCCAGACCCTCAGCTGGGGACTCACAGTGGTGAATCCTCCTCCAGAGCATCTTTGAGGCTGAAGGAATTGGGGACAAGAAACATTTCTAATACTGCAGCCATGGAACCAGGACCTCCCCAGCCCCAGACACACAAACTGCTCCTCCTCTGCCCTGCAAAACCGATTTTTCCTTTTCCTACAGGCTGAAAGGAGTCGAGAGAAGCCCTGGATGAGCCATGGGAAAAGCTGGCTCCACTCAGCAGCAGGAGGGCAAAGGTGCAAGCCCCAGTTTCAGAGCTGACCCCACACCCCAGGACCACCAGCACAGAGACACCCACTCAGCGGCACCAGCCCCCACCAACAGCCCAGACCTCAAGGCTGAGTTTTTAAATCAGGAGATTAAAAATTTAAACTAAGGCTCTGGCTCATTTTAACATGATTTCTTAACATTTAAAGGCCACCTTCAGAGCGTTCCTCGGGAAGAGCAGCTGGGGACCAGCCAGGTTTGCTGGGGGCTGCATCCAAGACTCTCACTTAATCACGTTTCCAGAAGCTGAGCTTTTCGAGGTGCTCCCTGCTGACCCCCCCACAGCAGCCAGGGCCATGCTGGGGGTGCCAGAGTCCCCCCAAACCCACTCCCCCCATCCAGAGCATCTGTAGGAACCCCATCCCTGATTCCTACATCCGAAGCTCGGAGAAGTGGGGGATTTGTTGGGCAATCCAGACCCAAAAAGACTCGGGGGGGGACACCAGGTCAGTTTTTAGGAGATGTCACGTGTGGTCTCTCACTCTCCCAGCACCCCTGACCTTGCCATCACCACCCACAGATCTGTGGGTGCCCACAGCAGCCCTGGGCACTCTTCACATCCCATAATTTGGGGTTCCTGCCAGCAGGTTCCGTGCCTGGCACAGGGTGGGCATCCCAGAGCAGCTGCACAGAGCCACATCCCATCTCTGCTCTGCACTGGACCGGGAGATTTAACTCACCTGCAGCTGAAACCCCTCCAGGTGTGCTCAGGGGGTACCTGGAGCCCCCCAGCCCGCAGCTTCCCACCTCCCTGCTCTGCTGCTGAGGGAAGGGGGGAGCCCCGTCCCTGGATCCTGGCTGGGGGCTCCAGCCCTGCCTGCAGGTGATAAATAATGAGTGAAAATCGGGGAAATTGTAAATAATGTATTTACAGACCTGCATAATGGATGGCACCGAGCTCAGGCTGCAGCGAGAGATCCCTGCCTGGCAGGGGAGCGGGCACAAGTGAGGACACGGTGAGGGCGACACGTGGCTCTGGCAGGCTCCCCAAATCTGTCCCCCCATAAAAATCAACCTTTCCCTTCCCCACTTGTGTTCCCACAAAACCCCAGGGGCCTTTTAGGGAGATGTAATTACCAGCTCCTCAATCAATGCCGTCAGCAGCAGCCAAACCTCAAAGTGAATTATCCCATAATTGGGTTGGGATCGGGCTGTGGGGGCACTCAGGCGGGAGGGGAGGGTCCCTGCCCAGCCCCCTGCCCGTGCCGAGCCCACCCATCCTGCTGGATTTGCTGTTCCAGCCAGCTCGGCTCTGCTCCCCCCGGCTGTTCCTGGGGTCACCACACCCCGAACATCGACCCCTGCTACCCCAGGGAGTGCAGAAACTCAGGAAATGGATTCTGGCTGGCTCCCACTGAGGAATTCAGCTTCCAAGGGGCCATGGATGGGATTTGCTGTCTCTTGTCACCCCTGAGAGCTGTTGGCTCGTTAACCATCGGAGGGACGAGGCTGTTGGGTGGGGGGTGAAGGGGCAGAGCTCTTCCAGCACATTCCTTCCCACAAAAACATTCCTGGGGGATACAGAGGGACAAACCCCACAGCTGGGCACAACCTCGCAGCAAGACCTGGGGGAACCACGCTGGTGCCTCAGTTTCCCTGGATGAGATCCAGCCCAGTTTATCCATGGGTGAGATGGGGACAGGGATGACACAGAGCCCTTCCCAACTGGTTGGTGCCACCACCTTGCTGGGAGCGAGGCTGGGAAAGATCCATCCTGCTGTCCAATGGATAAAACAGCTACATTTCAGATAATTCCAGATAGTAAATTTTTTGAGTCCCTATAAGCTAAAATCAATATTGGCACAACTGTGCGTCATTAAAAACTAAATGAACATGACAAAGCCAAACTGCTGCCTATTAAACAAATGAGTTTCTATCCACACAGGCACAGCGGGTTCCGAATTCCTTTATTCCAGGAGCAGAGCTTTTATCCGGGGGGTGGGAAGAGGCGGGAGCAGAGTGTCCTGTCCTTCCCAGGACACCGGGACTCGCTGTACCAGAGCTCAGCCCCGCTCAGCACCGCCCTCGGCTTCCCGAGCTCGGGATCGGGATGGAGCCGCCCCAAATCACGGAGCGGGGTTTGGTGCATCAGGGGAAAGGAGCAGGAGGTGACCTCGGGGTGGGGACAAACTGGGGTGGTCTGGGAAGGGCAGTGGGGTGGGAGAGGGGTGGGACAGGGGGGATCGTGTGGTGATGGTGCTCCAGGGATGGTGCAGCAGTGCAGTGGTGACACAACAGTGACACGATGGTGACACAATCGCAATGCAACCGTGACACAACGGTGACATAGGGGTGACAAAATGGCAGTGCAGTGGTGACACAATGACAGTGTCATGGTAATGCCATGGTGATGCAATGGCAATGCAACAGCGACACAACAGTGACGGAATGGTGACACAATCGCAATGCAACCGTGACACAACGACAGTGTCATGGCAGTACAACAGTGACACAACAATGACACAATGGCGGCAGAAAGGTGACACAGCGGCAATGCAATGGTGGCACAACAGTGACACAATGGTGACACAGTGGTGACAAAATGGTGGTGCAGTGGTGACACAACAGCAGTGTCATGGTAATGCTGTGGTGACACAATGGCAATGCAACAGCCACACAACGGTGACACAACGATGGCAGCACAGCAGTGCAAGGGTGACAAAATGGGAATGGAACAGTGACACCATGGCAATGAAATGTCATGGTGACACAGTGGTGACACGATGGCAATGTGGTGGTGACACAGTGATGACACAGTGACGACACAATGGCGATGAAACAGTGACATCATGGTAACACAATGGCAATGAAATTGTGACACAATGGTGACACAATGGCGATGAAATGGTGACACAAACCACAGCAGTGTCACAATGGCACTGCCGTGGCAATGTGATGGTGACACAACGATGACACAATGGTAATGTGATGGTGACACAGTGGTGACACTATGGCAATGTAGTGGTGACACAATGGCGATGAAACAGTGGCACAATGGTGACACAAACCACAGCAGTGCCACAGTGGCAGCGCCAGTGCTGCCCCCCACGCCGAGCACCCCTCACCCCCTCCCTGGAATTCTGGCAGGAACCTGCACCGAACCTCCCCTGTCCCCTGCAGGGATTTGGGGGACCAGACTCCGCCTGTCACCCTCACCTGCCACCATCACTCCGTGCTGTCACGGGCACACATGGGGACGCTGTGCCAGCCGCCCACTGCCTGTCCCCGCGCTGTGATTCCGTGTCCTGATTGTGTCCGAGCTCTCCGCACACAGCCGGGGGTGTCCATGTGAGGAGGGGCTGGGCAGGGGGGGCTGGGCAGGGGAAGGGGCCGGGGCCGCCGCCTCCCCCCGGCTCCCAGCACATCCAGAGCCGGCAGGAAAGGTCAGCGTGCTCAGCCATGGGAAGGAGAGCGCTGGAGGGCGCCTGAGCCGCTCCCACCCGTGCCAACAGCTCCGGGGGTGCTGGGGAAGGGCTCCCTGTCACCTCCCTGCAGGACACACTCTGCTCTGCTGGCTCCTGGTGACACTGGTGACCTGCTCCAGCCCCCTGCCGTGCCCTCCCTTCCTTCCTCTCCCCATCCTTCCCCCACCAGAACCTTCCTCTCACCGCTTTTCCTCTATTAACAGTCACATTTCTTCTCCTTACTCCTCATCTTTTCCATTATAGTTCCCATTTCCTTTTTTTAGAGCTTTCTGACATGGAAATACTTTATTTTTGGGAGCTCTTGGCACAGGTTCCCTGGATATCCTCTGCTTAGGCCAGTTTGGGGGACTGTGGGGAGGTGATCTGTGTAAGTCCCTTCCAACTGGAAATATTCCACTCCTTTCTATCCAGAAGTGCTTAATTTCTGTAGTCTGCTTAGGATTTGGAGGAATAAAGAGAAAAAAATGAGAGTTTGGGAGATTCTGATTAGGATTTGTGTGAGCAGAACCCCCTGTCCCATTCTCTGGAGGATTCCAGAGCCTCGCTGGGCTTTGGGGGTGATGAATTGTGCCCACACATGGAATTTTGGCTTCCTGGAGCCACCAGCTGCCCATGGCACACGAGGGCAGTGCCAGTGCCACGTGGCACCGGTGCAGGGTGATGGATTGTCACACTGGGGACAATCCCAGCTCCTGCCTTGGTGGCACTGAGGGCTGTCACTTGGAGACCGCCAGTGGAGTGTGAAGTTCACCTCTGTGAGGAGAAAAAGGGACTGGAATGGAAAACTGAGGCTTAGGAGGGATTTTCCCAAGAAAAATGTGCAGGATTGAGCCATTCAGCCCCATCCTGCCTGATGCTCCAGCAGAGGGATGGGTGACAAGGTGGCTGCATCCCTCATCTGGAATTCCTTCCACAAGGAGCTGGAAAGAAGCTGCACCCCCAGGAATGCTGGACAGAGGCAGAGGAGTCAATCCCATCCCCACAGAAGCCAGGCTGGGAGGGCTGGGAGCTGCTGTGGGAAGTTTTATGGTGCTTGAATCAATCAGTGGGAATCCCATAAAAGTCAGTGGGTATAAATGGGTTCCTGGGATAGGTTTTGACATGCAATTGTCTTTTCCATTTCGGTTGTCATAAAGCTCTGCACACCCAGATATACAGCCCGAGCCAGGGTGCACACTCCGAAATCCTGATGTGCAGCCACGTGTGACACAACCCCCGGCACACGTGCACGGAGAGGCTCTGGACACACACATGGCAGAGCCCCCCGTCCTCCCAGGGACCCAGGGATCCATTTCCCTGCTGTTACCCACGGCAGGAGCAGAGGATAGGTGACAGGGGATCGATTTGTGAGGCTGTTCCAACAAAAAAAAAAAAAACTAATTTAAAGGAAAACTTAGATGAGCAAGCAAGTCGTACATCATCTCCCTGTAAAGCATTTGTCGGGCTCGGGGAGGTGAGAGACAGGGCACGGGGATGGGGGTGGGTTAGGAGAGAGGGGATGGAGGAGGGTCCCTGTTTGTGACTCCATTTCTGAGAGATGGGGGGCCTGGG
The DNA here is from genome assembly GCA_013397375.1 of Toxostoma redivivum. NCBI lineage: Eukaryota > Metazoa > Chordata > Aves > Passeriformes > Mimidae > Toxostoma > Toxostoma redivivum. The sequence goes on along the minus strand of VXBI01002377.1, from coordinate 371,531 downwards.
AGTGGGGGTACCCCCCCTCCATCCCCAGCCCCCCACCCTGGAGCTGGAGTCACTCGGAGAAAGTGACTCTGCCCCACTGTAGCACTTCCAGATAAAGAATTATGGATCGTTTCCTTCTGCCCATCTGGCACGCAGCGAAGAGATGCTCAGGAACAAAACCCCTGGCTCGAGTCTCCTTTTCCTCCTCCTTCCTCATCTTGGCCTGTTTGGAAACGAGAGTTAAAGAAGCTGGAAGGGCTGGGAGGAAGAGGAGGGGCTGTGTGGTGCAAAGATCCCACATTTGGAATCCCGGGGTGTCCACACCGGGGTCCTGTGATGGAATCTTGTCATCCCTAGGGTCCCACACAGAGTCCCGCCATCCCTGCTGTCCCAGACTGAAGTGCCACCACCCTTGGGGTCCCCTGCCAGCTGGCACAAGCGCTCCTCAGCCAATAACTCACCCCAAGCCTCTGCCTCCTTTCCAAACCCATCTCTCCGGAGAGCAGGGACGTGCGGACAGGGATTTATCCCCTCTCCGGGGCGGGTGGCTCCGTGCGAGCAGATGCCACTTTTGTGTCACCGCCTGATTTCTCTCCCCTCCATTCGCAGCTCATCATCGGCTCCGGCGCTGACCGCTGCCCTAAATCACAGCCCCTGCTCCCGCCGGGATTGTCGCCGCGATTTTTCTCCTCTCCCAACAGCCACCCGCTGGCTGCGGCTCCGCAGGGACCCCGAGGAGGGAGGGTTGGGATAGAGGGGCTCCGAGCTGGCCCCTAATCCATGAGGCGCTTCGTGCTGGAAAAGGGGGTGCCCAGGCACATCCCAGCACCGATCCTGCTGGTCCGCAGCAGGACTCACGGGATTCCTGCTCTGAGGATGAGCCGGGGCTCGTTCCCCGGCACGGCTCCCCGCCTTGGCACTGCCCGCAGCCCCGCCGGCCCTGCCAGGCTCTGCCTCCCTGGCAAACAGCAGCTCCCTTCTGGCTGCTGGCAGGGCTGACAATTCCAGAGAGGATCCAGGCTGCTGGCAGGGCCGGAGCAGCGGCGCCGGGAGCTCCTTTGGCAAACGGGCTCTAAATGCTCCCATGGGTGTCCCCTGGGCGCTGGGGTGAGCTGTGGCTGTCACCGCGGAGTGGCTGGGCAGGGATGCACGGCCCTGCGCGGATTTTGGGAGTGGGTGATGCTCAGCACGTGCCACGCTCCTGATGGATTTGGTGACTGAGAAGGGGACAGTGGTGTCCCACGGGGGCTCAGCCAGGTGTGCTCCCGCCCCACGGAGCTGCGGGGAGGGAAAGGAGAGATGGAGGGATGCTGAGCCAGACCCCGCGATCCCTGCTCCAGCCCGAGCCTGGGCTGCAGCCAGAGGAGGCTGGAGTTGGATAAAGCTCCTCTCCTCCAGCATATGGAGCTCGGAGCGAGCTGTCCCCAGGCAGCAGCGGGGCGTGCACCGGGAGCTGCCCCCTGAGCCCGCAGCCCCTGCCAGAGCCTGCCCACATCCACATGCTCCTGTCCCCTGCCAGGATCCGTCACCGCCGGCTGCCTGGGGAGGAACATGGGCACTGATCCGTGCTGGCCTCAGCTCCTGGCACCGGCGGACAAGGACATGGGACAGCCCTACAGCCGCGGGGAGGGAGCGCTGGCTGCGGTGCAGGATGGAGCTCGAGGTCCTCATGACCTCAAAAGGGAGGAACGGACCTTTCCAGTCCCCAGCTCGAGGCAGCAGGGACAGGCAGCTGGTGGCCCTTGTCCCCCGTGCCACGCTGACGTGACCACGGCCAGGCTGTGGGGACACACATCCCAGACCGCTGGGGACAGCGGGAGTGATTTAAATCCATTCTAAGTGCCAGTCCCTCTCTGTGAGTCGCCGTCTCGTGTGACATTAGACTGTGGCATCACCAGGGCTGGATCCACGAGGTCCTGACGGAGCAGGATGAGACCTTGTGCCGTGTCCAGCCTCAGGAATCAGGCTGAGCACAAGAGGGTTTGAGTCCATCTGCATCCCCCGAGGTGCCAATGAATCCCTCCCACTGCACCGGCTGCTGCAGACCCCCCATCCTGTGTGTCCCCAGCACTCCCCAGAGCACCCCAGGACACTCCCTGCCACCCCCTGCCAGAGCCGGGGCCGTGCTGGAGGAGCGTCCCCGGTGCAATGGCAGTAACAAGCTTCTGTTGAATAATTGAATACCTCAAATCGTTCCCTTTTCCCTCTGGTTTTGGTACACATTTGTCACCGTGCCATTAGGCAGACGCTTTGCTCGCACTTCATTTATTCATAAGCGCAGCAGTGACAATGACAGCAGAGCTGAGCACAACCGCTGGCACGGGGCACGGCTGCCCTGGCACTCCCAGATCTCACAGTGGCACCAGAGCGGTGACAACACCAGGGTCACAGTGGAGAGTGAGGGCTCTGTGCATCCTGCTTGTCACAGCGTCCCCATTTTGGGGCACAGACGGGGACAATCAGCTCAGTACCTGCTGCACCCCATCTCCCGCAGCAGCTTTGGGTGGTGGCAGTGCTGAGTGGTGCAAGAACCACCCCAGGAGTGCCCAGAGCTGGAGCTGCCTCTGCTCCCCACCCCTGGTGCCTGCAGAAGGTCCAGGGGAGGGATTAAAGGTGAACCTGGCCTTGTCCCTGCTCGGCAGAGCCACCACGGGCTCCTGCACCAGCGCCAGGAGCCAGCAGAGGAGAAAAGGCATTAAAGGTGCTGAGGGAGCAGCAATCCCTTGGTGCTGGATGTCACCGACCTCCCCTGCAGCCAGGGACCAGCGCCAGGGATTGCCACAGGGCATGGGCACGTGCCCATCCCATGGCAAACTGCAGGTGCTGCATGGCCAAGGCAGCTCTGGATGGGCACAGACCCACACGGCCAGCCCTGGGCTCCTGTCGGAGTCCCCAAGGGACTGACACCCCCTGAGGGTGCCAAGCTGAACTCCCTGATCCAGGTGGAGCATCCACAGGTCCGTCCGTGCCGTGCCTGGTGCCACCTCCACGGGCTGGGGCTGGAGGGACGAGCCTTGCCTCGCAGGAGCTCAGCTAATTGCAGTAATTAGCCCGTAATGAAGCAATTATTTGAGGACGTGGTTCCATGTGTTCTTGCAGGGGGGGAGGACGGGGGACACAGCCTCAGAGAGGCGCGGTGGCAGCGGGCACAGGAGTGTGAGCAGAGGGGACAAGGACACTGCACATCCCCCGAGGGGACCGCGGGGACTTTGGGGGCACAGAATTTTATTTATTCCATGGATTTTTACCCGGGATTCTTGTTCCTCCATGACTCTGGTGAAAGGGAGAGGCTGAACCCCGGGTGGGACCCCACGGTGGTGGCAGGGATGGGATGGGATGGGATGGGATGGGATGGGATGGGATGGGATGGAGCTGCGCTGGCGGGAGCTGCACGGACACGTCGCTCCCGAGGTCTGTGCCGGAGCCGGAGCCAGGGAGTGCGGAGCCAGGGAGGGGAGGCCGCCAGCTGGCCGGCTCCACGCTGGATCAGCGCCCGGCTGTCTCTGCTTGCAGAAGTGGCCAAGCTAAACCCCCGCGCATGGAGAGGGGCCGGGAGCTGCGGAGCAAAGGCATCTCCAGCCCTGGGATGCTGCCCCCGGCCGGGGTGCCCGTCTCAGTGACACCCCGCAGTCCCAGAGATGTGAGGCAGGGAATCACCCCTCTGCAGGGCTCCTGGAGCGGTGGGGGCACAGCTGGAGGTGTGGGAACATCAGGATCCTCCTCGGGACCTGCTGTCCCCAAACCCTTCCCCGCTTGCACCGACCCCCGCTGACAGCCCGGATTTCCATAATTTCACCCACACACTGGAGAAATAAGGCTCGTCACAGGTCTGGTGATGGAAATGAGCAACCTCCCATGGCATCACATCCCCCAGAGCACCGGGACCCCCCTCAGCCCCTCCGTGGCACCGGGAGCATCTTCCAGGCGTGCCCCGGCTGTGCCGGGCTTGCGGCAGCAGAGCGGAGCGTGCCTGACAGGAATCGTGGCTCGGCGGGGAAGGAGCAGACGGGAGGGAAATAAAAGCAAATTACATCAGTGCTGGCATGGGCAGGCATCCCGGAGAGCTATTTCGGGAAGGGCCAGGCCTGCTGGGGGGATAAGCACTTGCAGATGTTGCTTGGAGCGCCTCGCCGGGCTCCTTCCGCCGGGAAGGGACACTGCCAGCGCGGGGACACGGCGGCGGGACGGGCTGCGGGTCCCTCCTCCTCCCACCCCCACAGCCAGGGTGGCGCTGGATGCTTGGATGCAGCCCTTGGAGCACGGTGGGGATCCCCAGCACCGTGCTCTGTTGTCACATACCCCAAGACAGCTCGGGGACCGCAGGGCGCGGCGACACGAGGTGCCCAGCTGGTGGCCGGGACGTGGTGGCATCTCAAGGTGATTGGCAAGGGCAAGGAAAGAGAAACCTGGCCGTTGCCATGGTTACCACCTAACATCCTCCAGCACGGGCTCCAAGCGGTAATTCCGGTGTTGCATCGCCGGGATGGGCTGTGGCAGGGAAGGAAGGGATGGATGGCTCCCGGTTGTGCCGTTTGGTTTTGGGCAAAACTGAGGCTGCCCTCGGCAAGAAGCGCTGAGAGCTCAGCCCAGGCTCGGCTGAGGGGGGAGGTTCGATGCACAATCACCCCCCAAACGCTCCCAAATCGGATCCAAGCTGGGATCCGGCCTTGGCTGCAGCTGGAGCCCGGCTCAGAGCTGGGATGCGATCCCAGGTCTCCGTCAGCATCCGCGTTACCCCCACACCAAAGCAAACAGCAGCTCGGGCTGGAACGCAGTCCAATGAAAGACGTGGCAGATGTTTCTCCTCTCCTCAGCTCCCCGTTCGCTACGTGGGACACGGTGCTGATGGATCCCCATCCCTGCTGCCCCCTGTGTCACCCGGTGGGCACCGTGGTGGCAGGTGGCATTTGCCAGCTGCCCCGGCCGCTGCGGGGAGCCGGCACCGCCGCCACGACAGGCGGGAGGAGCCCATTTGTGAGCTGCTGCCAGATGTTCCTCTGCAAAATAATTTGATGGAAAAACAGGGAAGGGAGAAGGGATTTTTCCAGCAACATCTTGCTTTAATATTAAAAAAAAAAAAAAAAAAAAAAAAAGAGAAA
>VXBI01002377.1:321166-331622 GCA_013397375.1 Toxostoma redivivum | reverse complement strand
CCGAGCCCCCCAGAGCCCCCCAGACACACAGCCATGCTGTCCCTGCAGCTGGTGGAGCACTACATCAGGCAGAACAACACCATCGACATCTACGAGGAATATTTTGAGGAGGAAGAGGAGGAAGATGAGGAGGAGGAGCCTCCCTCATACAAAACCATCAATGTCCTCAGGTAGCACAGCTGGAGGGGGCTCGCCAGAGCCACAGCAGGGTCAAACCACCCTCGTAGAAAGTGGGAAAACTTTAGGTGTTAAATTGCAGTGGGTTTGGGATGGTCCTGGTGCAGTTTGTGGGAGGAGAACCCTCCCTGCTCCACCTCTCCACCCCTGCCCCTCGCCTGCCCAGGTGATCTGGGGATGGGAACCAGGGACAGACTCAGCTCTGAGCATCTCCTGATGGTGCTTGTGGATTCTCCTTCTTACTTTTGGTGCCTCAAAGGTTAATTTTCATGTCAGGGGTGTTTAGGAGTCAGATCCAGTAATATAAATGGATTTTTAGAAAGGTATGACTGGAAAGACGATGAAGTCATCAACTCTTCTCCCCCCGCCCGACCCCCCAGGAGAATCATTTCCTGCACTCAAAGGCTTGAGGGCTGCAGATTGGTTTCCTTGTGATTCCCACAATTCCCTCTGGGAGGTGTTCATCCTAGGGATTTGCAAACTGACCTGTCTTGGCTGATGTGTCACCCCCAAGGGACCCCAACCAGCCCAAGAGGATGGCCACACGCCTCTCCTGGCACCCCGACGCCAACAGGGCAGTGGCTGTGGCTTACTGCAGCATGGAATTCCAGGACAGCAGGAAGCTGAGCTTTGATTCCTACATCTGGGATCTGGGTAAGGCCAAGGCCAACCCCACAGGCAATGAGGGAAGCACTTTGTGTCTCAGGGAGCCTTGCAGGAGGGTGGCTGGGGGAGCCTCCTGCTTCACCCACACAGCGGTGCAGAAACACGGAGAAATGGGAGCTGGAAGGTGGGAAATAATCACTAAAATCCCATTCCATGGCTCCAGAGCTGTGACAGGCAGCAGAGCCTGGAGCCTCATTTGAGGTTCTTGTGTTGATGTGGTTCAGTTGGCAATGAAGGAAGAAAGAGGCAGCAGGAGCCCAGGCTGAGACTTGCCATGATCTGTCCAAGCCTGGCTCACACCTGATGTACTGTGGAGTGAAAGGACAAAGACCAGGGGTGGGAATGCAGGAGATTTGTGTACTGGGGGTCTGTCCCCAGGCCAGGTCCTGGCGACATGGGCACCTCATCCAGCACAGTTGTGTCAGAGAACAGGGTAAAGGCAGCAGGGTGGGCTGGGGGCTGCTTTTGGGGGCTGCCTTCACCCTGTGCTCTTCACTCATCCATCCTTGGCAGAAAAACCCTACAGCCCAGAGCTCGCCCTCAAGCCCTCGTCCCCTGTGGTGACCCTGGAGTACAATTCCAAGGACTGGTATCACGTGCTGGGAGGCTGCTACAACGGGCAGATAGGTGAGAGGGGTTAATTCTGCTCCAGGCTGGCTCCAGGAGATGGATGGATGGATGGATGGATGGATGGATGGATGGATGGATGGATGGATGGATGGATCGATCCAGGGGATGAGCAGCATGGGTGCTGTGCTCCAACCTCTCCCATCACCCTGGATGATTTCTGGGAAGCACTGGGTGAAGTTTACTCCCTGTTCCAACTTGGACAGTGGGGGAAACATGACACGGAAAAGAGCTTGGAAAGGGCTTTTCTTTTCCTTCCCAGTGTTTTGGGACACCAGGAAAGGGGGGCTGCCCATGGAGATGACCCCTGTGGAGTTCAGCCACAGGGACCCCGTGTATGGAGCGTGCTGGCTGCCCTCCCGAACGGGCACCGAGTGCTTCTCAGGCTCCACCGACGGGCAGGTGAGGGGCTGGAACAGGGGAAGGGCCCAGGGGCTCCTGAGGGGTCCCCAGAGAGCTTCCTGTGCCTGCTCTGCCCCTCAGCAGCACAAGATCCAGGTCTCCCAGGGGGCAGCTGCCAGGCTCCAGGGCTGCCAGCACCTCCCACAGCCCCTGCCACACCTTGTCCCCACAGGTCCTGTGGTGGGACATCCGCAAGATGTCCCAGCCCAGCGAGAGGCTGATCTTGGACATCACCCGGGAAGATCAGCTGAAGAAGGCTCTGGGTGCCATCTCCCTGGACTTTGCACCCACCATGGTGAGTGTCCCTGTGCCCACCACCCACACCTGGGCAGGAGGGGGAGCCCAGCCAGGCACAGGGCAGTGTCTGGTCACCCCTGTGGGCACAGCCCAGGGCCAGATGCCCTCAGAAGAACTGGGGGTTGATGTTCTCCAAAAACAGAGAGTCCTGCTGGCATTTCAGTCCCTAAACCTCCAGTGGTGGTGGCTCCCAGGGTTCTGGCTGCAGCAGGATCCTCTGCTGCCCCCCACACCATGGGGTCTCCATCCTACTGACAGCTGCACCCTCCTGCTCCCACCCCAGCCCACCAAGTTCCTGGTGGGCACTGAGCAGGGCATCATCATCTCCTGCAATCGTGATGCCAAGACACCGCCCGAGAAAATCGCCAACATCTTCAGCAGCCACATCGGGGCTGTCTACAGAGTGACCAGGAACCCCTTCTTCCCCAAAGTCTTCCTGTCAGTGGGTGACTGGACTGCTCGCATCTGGACAGAGGAGCTCATGGATTCATCATCAATCATGGAGACCAAGTAGGTGTCTGAGGTTGTTTTTTACTCTGCCAGAAATCCTCCCCAGCGAGGCAGAGCATGCTCAGGGTGGGTGGCAGTGGGGTCTGAGTGCTGGGATGGGCCGGTGACCGAGGCAGGGCAGTGCCAGCGTGGCTGAGGGGTGGCTCTGCTGGAAGGTACCACACTCCCTACCTGCTGGACACGTGCTGGAGCCCCATGAAGCCGGCTGTGTTCTTCACCAGCAAGTCTGACGGTACCCTGGACATCTGGGACTTCCTCTTCCACCAGAAGGAGCCTGCCCTCAGCATTAAGGTGAGTCCCCAGCACCTCTGGGACCCTGGCATCACCCCAGGGCCGAGTGTCACCACCCAGCTGTGCCCTGTCCCCAGGTGTCCATCGAGCCCCTGCTCAGCCTGTGCGTGCAGGACAACGGGCGCATCATTGGCTGCAGCACCAGGATGGGCACTGTCTTCCTGCTGGAGATCTCCTCAGGGTTCTGCACCCTCCGCAAGAACGAGAAGACCCTGACCTCCTCAGTACGTGCCAGCTCCCGAGCCCCACGCTGTGCCCACAGCCCTGTGCTGTCCCCACACACGTGGCAGGGTCCCCCGTGCCCCCCAGGCCCCTCAGCCCCACATCTGCCCCCAGATGTTCGAGCGGGAGGCGAGGCGGGAGAAGGTCCTGCAGGAAAAGTATCGGGAGCGGCTGCTGCGGGAGCAGGAGCGGGCACGGGCCCGGCCAGAGGAGCAGGAGGATCCCCAGGAGGTGTTCAAGCAGGCCCAAGCGGATTTCCTCGCCAACATCAAGGCAGAGAGGCGCAGGAGGGGCATGGAAGACCCCGGAGAGGTAATGGGGACAGGACACTCTGGCCAGCACTGCAGGGACCCCACCAAGGGCAGGGGACAGGGTCACCCTCTGTCTTTCAGGGTGAAGAGGGCAAGGCAGCTGCAAAGTAGGAAAACCAGGAGGAAGAGCAAGAGGATGCCAAGGTCAGTGAGCTCCAGCTGCACCTTCCTTTCCCCTCCATGCCAGAGCTGCTGCAGGGATGAGGCAATTGTCCCCAAGCCAGGCAGCTGTCCTGGGCTCTCTGTCCTCCTGAGGTGGCAAGTGGGGGACCCTGCACAGCCCCCTGACCCCACAGCTGCTCCCTGGCTTTTGCATCCTGAATTTCTTTGGTGTGAATAAACCGATGCTTTCCACATCACATTTCCTCTCTTGTCACAGCAGGGTCGAGCAGAGCGTGGCAACGCCACATCCTCCTGCTCCTCCTGTCCTTTCCTTGACCCAGGACACTCAGAGCCAGTGGCTGAGCACAGCCAAGCACCCACAGCAGCACACGGTGTCCCTCAGTGTCCCCAGCCCATGGAGCAGGGCACAGCAGGGTGGCTGGTGGCAGCTGGGGGCCCCAGTCCGCTCTGGGCTGTTCACAGCTGGAGATCTCTGTGTCCCCCCCGGGCTGGGTTATCAGTGCTGGGTAAACACAGCCCTGCTGGTAGAACCGGCAGCCTCCTCACCCCCCCTTAATTAATGATTAACGAGCTGCCAGCAACACTGTCACAGCGATGGGGACATCACACAGGTGGCTCTGTGGGCTGAGGGGGAGCCTCCAGCAGGGCCCTTCCCCAAGCTCTGCTCGGGGGCTGAACCCCCAGTGGGTGAGTGCTGCCAGGACAGGGTTCAGGGACATCACCCCACAACATCCTAACCCCCAAGGCCCTGGGGGTGCTGCTGTGTCCCTTCCCCGGGCACTGGGGTCCCGTCCTGTGATTCACCTGTGCCAGCCCTGCCAGGGCCAGCTCTTCCAGTGCCAAACCCATCCCAAGCAAGGACCCACACCCCCATAGGGATTGGTGTTTTCCTTCCCAGGAGTTCCTTTAGAAGGAGCTGAGCTGGGGGGCAGCATCACCCCAAAGATTCCCCACACATCCCACACTCATTTTCTGCTTTATTAGGAAAGGGGTGAGGGTACCTGGACAGGGATGGGGCAGCTGCCACCGCCAGTGGGGACGGTGCCCCCCACCCCTCCTCCACTGGGGGAGGCTGATGGGCCCCCCACCCCCAGACTGGGCAGCTCTGTTTGCTCCTGAGCCAGACCCAGCTGCCCACACAGAGGGACCCCAGGGCTGCCTCACGGGAAGGATGGGCTGTCCCTGTCCCCATCCCCACACCCATTGAGGTCTGTGATGTGCCCGTGGGCTGCACATTTCAATCTCCTGCACCCCCCTACATGGGTCTGGGGCACTCCCAGCATCCTCCATCCCCAGGGACATCAGTGGGGATGGGATGTGGCAGAGGAACACTCAGGGAGGGGTGGGCAGTGCAGAGCACAGTCCTGGAGACCCCCAGCGAGGGGACCCCCATCTACCTACAGGACCAAGCCTTCCCCCCATGGCTCTGGGGCCAACATGGCAGGACCCAGATGTGCCTCATTACTTCTTCACCTTGATGAGGGAGTGGTAGACAGGCTTGATGATGATGTGGAGGTGCAGGGAGTTGTCGATGAGGTACTCGGAGGTGCGTTTCTGCAGGTCGGCGTGCACCAGGAAATCAGCCGCCTCATCCGAGCTCTGGTGGAAGCTGTAGGCGTGCTTGACCAGCACACGGCCCTGCTGCCTCACACCCACCAGCACCGTCTTCTGGAAGGTGACACCAGCAAAGTCGGGGCTGCTCATGGCCGGGGTGATGACGAGGCGCGGGCGCCCGTCCTCGATGCGCACGGGCTGGATGGCGCCCGCCACCGAGTCCGAGTACACGGGGCGCAGGCTGACGGGCAGCCAGCGAGGTGAGAACAGCACGTTCCACGTCACCCTCTTGCCAGCATCGTGGCTGCTGGGCCCCAGCTGGGTCTGGAAGCTGGTGCTGCGGTCGTCCCGCGCCGGGTTGGTGATGACCCACTGGGAGCCCCAGCTGGGAGCGAGGTAGTTGCGGGGCAGGAACATGCTGCAGTTGACGTCGAAGTATTTGGCGAAGTGGAGCGGGGAGGCGGCGTGGAACTGGAAAGCCTGGAAGAGCAGGTCCTGCACGGCGGCGCGGTGCCGCGCCAGCACCGCCGACTGCGCCTGCAGCCGGAACAGCTGGCTGGGCGCGATCATGGGATAGCGGATGGCGCGCAGCACCCGCTCGGCCACGGGCGCCTCGGGCTGCCGGCGGCTCAGCCAGCCCTCCACGGCCGTGTAGAGCTCCAGCTCGCTGTGCAGCACCAGGTCGGAGCGCTCCAGCAGCAGCAGCAGCAGCTCCACGCTCACCGAGCCCCACTCGGCGCTGCCCAGCACCGCCGACAGGTTCCAGGCCAGGAACTGGAGGCAGCTCTCCTGCAGCGCCGCGTCCCCGACGCGCACGGCGTAGTGGTACCAGCCCACCACATGGCCCTGGCTCGACTCGCTGGCCAGGTGGGTCCTCATGTACTCGGCCACGCCGCGCTGCAACCCCCAGACCCGGTACTTGCTGGCCAGCTGGTGCATGGGGATGGCCTGGTGCAGCAGGATGGAGACCCCCCCGCAGTACAGGTACCTGGGGCAGAGCGTGGGCGGTGACATTGGGGACAGCCATTCCTGGCAGCTCAGTTCCCAGGGGAGAACCTCTGCCCTGGGCTGCTTTCCTCTGAGTATTCCCACCCCGTGGGGTCACCAAGGGTCTCAGGGAAGCATCCCCCCATCTTTGAATGCTTCCCTCTGGGTGTCCCCATCCCATGTGATCTCCATGGTCCCCAAGGGAGGATCTTCCTTCTCTGGCTGCATCCCTTCAGGTACACCAATCCCACAGGATCTCCATGGTCACTAGGGAGAATTCTCTCTCCTGGGCTGCTTTCTTTCCAAAATATAAATCCCTCCCAAAATGTACATCCCACGAAGTCCTTGTGCTTCCCAAGGGAACAACCCCCTTCCTTGGCTGCATCCCTCTGGGCATCCCCATCCCTTGGTGTTCCCAGGAGAGCTGCGCCCTCCTGCCCTCCCCATCCCACGGGTCCCCACGCACCTGATGAACTTCTCGAAGAGAGCAGCAGTCTCGGGCGGCTCGTACAGGGTCACGACGCTCTGGTTGCGCAGGAGGCTCTCGAAGACCTCGCTCTGGAGGCTCAGCAGCAGCTGGTGCGTGTGGAACACCTTGGGCTCGTCGGAGGCGGCCGAGCGCACCCGCAGCACCGAGTCGCTGCCATTGCCGTTCTGCAGCAGCTCCTGCAGCCGCTGCAGCAGCGTCAGCGAGTGGTTGATGGTGGCCGCCGTGGAATCTCCGCTAAAATCAGCTTTCTGGGCTGCAGAACCAAGAAATGGGACTGTCCCAGAGCTCGCTCCAGTCCCAAGCACTGAGGTGGGGTAGGGTTATGGAGGGCTGTGCACCTCCTGTCTCCGCTCCCCCAGTGCCAAAGCGCTGCTGGTGCCAAGCGGGTGTGGGTGAACAAAGGACATGGGGACATTTGTGTCCTTGAGAGCCAAAAAACTGCCTTTCTGCAGCAGAAGGGCTGAGACCACCATGTCCCAGGCTGGGGTGTGCTGGGAAATGGCCGGGTGCCGGCGGCGCTGGCTCTCAGCCCGGTAGCCTGTCCTGATCCCGTCCCCGCTGTGGACAGAGCGAGCCCGGGGCATTGCCCTGATCCCTCGCGTCCCGCATGGATACACGGGGGCACAGAGAGCCCGTGGTGTGGAGAGCCAGGCACGCTCTGCCCCGCACCCAGGAACGGGGTCCCGAGCAGGCTGGGGACACCGGCTGCCCTGGTGTCACCGCAGCTCCGTGCTGGGATCCCAACAGGGACTGGAGAGGGGTCTGGGAATGTGGAACAACAATCCCCATGCTCCTGTGGGCATGAGATCCTTCCTCTCCTCGCCTCCCACCCGCTCCATGGAGCATCCTTCCCTCAGGAGGAATTTGGCCCCGTCTGTCTCAAATCCATCTTGCCTCTCAAATCCCGTCTTGCTGACGGATTACCCTTCCCAGCGCCGGCTTAAGGCCGGCTGAGCGGGGATGGGGAAGGGGAGCAGGCACCCTGTACCCCGCGGTGCTGGACTTTCTGCCCGCGGCACCGAGCCCTTCCCGGGGCAAAACCCAGCTCCCCAGAGAGGGCAGCACATCCAGGAGCCGATTCCATCCCCTCCCGGCACCCCGACGGCAGGCGGAGAGACGCGCTCCGCTCTCCATCAGCCGCCGAGCCGCACCCCGGCACCCGGCGAGGGCAGCGGTACCCACTGATCCTTCACGCCTCCCCCCTCCACGGCCACCCTTACCGGCTTGCACGGTGAAGAGGAGGAGGAGGAAGGCAGCGGCACATCCCCAGCGGCGGGTGGCCACGGGCCGGGTGCCCGTCAGCCTGGCCATGGCGTCGCAGGCGCATCTGCCGGGTGCGGCGCACGCTGCGAGCCCGGGGCTTATGTAGGCCACGCGCCCTCCCGGCCCGCGGGCCCGCGCCGCCGCATCGATTGGTGGAAACTGGGACCGGCCGTTGCCACGGGAACGGCTTCCAGCCTCCCTGCATCCCACCCGGACCCCCAGCCCCAGCCCTGCACCCCGGGGTGCTCCGCCGAGGAACCCCGCTGCAAGGGACGTCGCAGCGTGGCACCTGCTGCTGGCACCGCCGAGCCGGAGCCCCCGGGCGTGGCCGCCGCCCTTTGTGCCGGGGGCTTTGCATTCAGGGCACAGCTCGGTGGCCTCCCGCTCCCCCCTGCTCATGGGTATTCATGCCGGCAGCAGCCCATCACCATGGCATCCGCGCTGCCGGCAGGAACTGCCTGCCCTTTTCCCAGCCTTTGCAGCCAAGAGGCCGCCCGTGCGCCCTGTGCGGCCTCCCCGGCCCCCCGCCCGCCGCGACACCTCTTGGGGGGCTTCACCGTGGGGCTGGGGACACCCCCCAAAGCCCCAGCGGCACGGCCACAGGCTGGGGTGGTGCTGGGTGAGCAGGGTGTCAGCCGAGCGGTGACAGTCCCACTTTGGCTGCGGCCCCGGTGGCACCATGGGGTGGGGACACGGGACCCCAGGCGGAGGGGACACATCCCACAGAGGAGGCAGCACAGCTCGCAGGGGCACAGCAGCCCCTTGCCCACTGCCCCGTCCCCCTGCACAGCAGTTTGATTACAGGCTCAGACAGTTTCCAGATGTTGAGCGTGGGCAGATGTTGCTGCAGCTGCCGAGGGTGTGGGATCACCATCTGTCCCTGACCCACGGAGACTGAAGACAAGACACCGATCACCCCCATGCCGCGCTGCTGGGGCTCCCTGGCCCCTTGCAGGGACGGGCAGGCAGGCGACGCTCAAGCCCTGTGCCCCTGCTGGTCAGGAGACCCCCAAAATCGCGGTGCCAGCAGAGCGCCCAGCCCGGGAGGATGTCCTTGCACCGTGGGGGCCCAGGGGACAGGGCCCCCGCCACGGCACAGCCGGTTCACGGCTCAGCGAGTCCTCCGACGCCTCATTTCACCACTCTCCTGATAAACAACAGCTTGTGGGAGCGTGTGCCCGGCGTGCCGCCGGCACCGTGCCAGCCCGGGCGACAACCACGGCTCGGGGACCTCCGTGTCCCCCGCGGGGACATCGGCTGCTCACGGCGGTGAGGTGACCATAGGGGGACACAGGGGAGCATGGAGCTGGTTCTGGAGGTCACCAGGGGACATGGTGACATCCCCCAGGCCGCGGTGAGGTGAGGGAGCAGCTGTGCTGGCCCGGAGATTGCGGCAGAGGCGGGGCAGGGCTGGCTCACCATAGCGACCTGTGCCAGGCAGCAGTGCCAGGGCATCGCCCCCGCGGGCTGGGGGCACTGGAGAGACGGAGCTGGACCCAGGAACCAGCAGGGGACAGCAGCCCCTTCCCCGTGCTGCAGGGGAAGCTGAGGCATGGTGTCCCGGCAGCGGGCACTTCGGAGCAGCCAGGGCAGAGCCCAGCAGGGACACGCAGGATTCACACTCGTGTGCACCGCCGCACCTCACACCCTGCGCACACCCGCTCCTCAGAGGTGCCCGCGGGCCCAGCTGCCCACTTGCCCCCGGACCACCGTCCCTACTGCTCTGTCACGGTCACTCGGAGCTTTCCGGTGACCCCTTCCCTGGCCTCTGCGGGAGCCAAGGGCCGGTGACGTCCCTGTGCCCAGCCAGCCCAGCCCGCGGCTCTGCCCGTGGCTCTGCCCACGGCGCTCTCCCTCCGCCCCGTGTCCCGCGCCCCGGGAGGCTGTGCCATGCTGCGAGTGCCGGCGGGGACAGGGACACTGGCAGGGACACGGGCACCCGCGAGGACGGGGACACCAGTGGGGACACGGACCCCGGAGAGGACACGGACACCGCCGGGGACATGGACGCTGCCGGGGACACGGACAGCGGTATGTCCGTGGGAAGCTCAGGGAAGGTGGCACTGCACGCCTGGCGGGTGGCACTGGGGCCACCCAGGTGAGAGTCCCTGTCCCGCAGGTTTTGGGGAGCGGGAGCCCTGGCAGGGGGAGCAAAAGGGGGCCCAGAGTGAACCCGCCCCTCCACAGCAGCACAAAGGGGATCGGGCTGGGAAGGGGTTAAGGCGCTCGCACCGCGGCTGCAGCCGATCGATGCCCCAGTTCCGCGGGGGATGTGGATGGATGGAACCTCCTGCTGATGAGCCGGAGCTAATTTGAAGTTAATTGGCACCCCTCTGCTCCCTCATCCCCCCCTTCTTTTCCCTCGGACTGTGCTCAGGGTTTTGCTTGAGTCCCGGCCGGGAGTTCCAGGGTCGGGGAGGTGAGACCCCCAGGATCCCACACACACCTCGGGCACTCCTGGGGGAGCAGATCCATCAATGGGGGTCCCGGAACGGGAGAGAGATGTGATCGCCCCTCCAACCCCGGCCCCGAAGCC
>VXBI01002377.1:302878-321156 GCA_013397375.1 Toxostoma redivivum | reverse complement strand
TTGGGGGGGATTCTGACCAATCAGAACGCAGTGCCCAGCTCTGACCTCACCACTCCCGGGGAACCCCTCTCCGATTGGGTGGGACCTGGCTCCCCTGAGCCAATAGGAGCTCAGAGCTCGGGAGGGGGTGGAGCCTCCCCGGTTTATGAATGGGCGAGGGCAGCGTGGGCACGATCCGGGCGTGGGGAGCGGGCAGAGANGCCGGAGCTAATTTGAAGTTAATTGGCACCCCTCTGCTCCCTCATCCCCCCCTTCTTTTCCCTCGGACTGTGCTCAGGGTTTTGCTTGAGTCCCGGCCGGGAGTTCCAGGGTCGGGGAGGTGAGACCCCCAGGATCCCACACACACCTCGGGCACTCCTGGGGGAGCAGATCCATCAATGGGGGTCCCGGAACGGGAGAGAGATGTGATCGCCCCTCCAACCCCGGCCCCGAAGCCGTCGAGTGTCTGGAGTGTCTGGGACCAGAGGAATTTGGGGTCTCCCTGGGGCCAGGGTCAGAGTGGGAGCAGCGTGGTGCCCGTGTCCCCTCCCTGAGCTGAAGCATCNTATGGGGCAGGGGAAGGGCAGATATCGGGCAGGGATGGGGCAGGGATTGGCCAGATATGGGGCAAGGGAAGGGCACAGATAGGGATGCGGATACGGATAAGGATCCGGATACGGGCAGGGATGCGGGCAGGGCCGTGGGCAGGGCCGCTGCCAGGCTCCTCCAGCTCCGCTGTCTCAGCCTGAGGAGCTGAAAAATGACCCAGTTGGCAGCCAGCAGATGGCCACCCCACATTTGGCACCACCGGGGACCCCCCATCGGCACCTCTGGGTCCTCTCTGCCATCACTGGGAGCTGTCTGGTGGCACCCAGCCCGGGCTGGGGGCCAGAGCCTCCCTCTGCTGGCAGCTGCCCAAGAACATGGTGTTTTAATCCGGTTTTCTACAAAAACGGGGCGGAGGGATAAAGAAGGAGCAGCTCTGGCTGCGAGGGCTCTGCTGGGACATGGCACATGGAGCTTGGGGTGCATTGTCCCCCATGGGTGCAGCAGCCTCAGGTCTGCCTGCAGTGGCACATTTTGGAGCTGCCCACTGTCCATGGATGCTGCTGGACAAGGGAATTGGGATCCAGCCAAAGTGGGGACACCCAGGTGATGGTCCCTGTCCCCAAGCCCCCAGTGGTGTGTCGTGGCTGACCTCCCGCCCAGGTGCCATCAGGGCCCCCTGCTGCTCCCTGTCTCTCCTCACAGCCTACCCCTGGTGGAAGATGACGGTCCCGGTGCCCAACAGCACCGCAGTGTCCTGGGCATGGTCAGAGCCGGAGCCAGAGCTGGAGCGCTCACCCTGCCTGGTTGGCATCGTCCCCATCGTGTATTACAGCGTCCTGCTGGGGCTGGGGCTGCCAGGTGAGGGGGATGAGGGGCTGGGGGCTGGAAAGAAAAGTCTTCAGGATGGAGGCTTTAGACCTGGCCCCAGTGCCCGGCTGTGCTGCCCGGCCCCAGGGCAGGTGCCACCGCCATGGGGACAGATGGTATTTGCATTGCTTGGGCTGGCACACGGAAGAGATTAATCAGCCCAGCAAATCCCCACAGCACTGGGATATTTATAGCTCCCCTCAGCTGCAGCCTGGGCAGCCCTGGGGTCCGGGAACTGTGGGGAGGGGGGCTGTGAGCCCCCAGCTCTCACCTCCACCCATCGCTCCGCTCCCTCCAGTGAACATCCTGACTGCCGTGGCCCTGTCCCGCCTGGCCACCAGGACCAAGAAATCGTCATACTGGTACCTGCTGGCCCTGACCACCTCCGACATCCTCACCCAGGTCTTCATCATCTTCGTGGGCTTCATCCTGCAGACAGCCATCCTGGCACGGGCAGTGCCCAGCGCCTTCATCCACACCGTCAACGTGCTGGAGTTCACAGCCAACCACGCCTCCACCTGGGTCACCGTCCTGCTGACCGTGGACCGCTACGTGGCCCTGTGCCACCCCCTGCGCTACCGCACCGTGTCCTACCCGCGGCGCACCCGCAAGATCATCGCGGCCACCTTCGCCGTGGCGCTGGCCACCGGCATCCCCTTCTACTGGTGGCTGGACATGTGGCGTGACGCCGACCCCCCCACGGCGCTGGACACGGCACTCAAGTGGCTGCACTGCGTCACCGTCTACTTCCTGCCCTGCAGCATCTTCCTGGCCACCAACTCCATCATCATCCTCAAGCTGAAGCGGCGGAGGCGAGCGGGGGGCGGCAAGACCACGGCCCTTCTGCTGGCCGTCACCACCGTCTTCGTCGTGCTCTGGGCTCCCCGGACCATCGTCATGATGTGCCACCTCTACGTGGCCTCGGTCAGGAGGGACTGGCGCGTGCACCTGGCCTTGGACATCGCCAACATGGTGGCCATGCTCAACACCTCCCTCAACTTCTTCCTCTACTGCTTCGTCAGCCAGACCTTTCGCCGCACGGTGGGCGATGTGCTGCGGGGACAGCCCCGGCAAGGCTCCCGCCGTGGCAGCGCTCACTTCCCACCCCCAGCCCTGAAACCGCTGAAGCTGCTGGGCAGCACCACGCTCTGAGCCCGGGCAGTGCCCGGCTGGCAGTCCTGGTGCCCACCCAGCCCCACGCAGTGCACCGGCACCCAGGGACTCCCCACCCTCCACGGAGCCAGGGTTAATGCTGCCGGTGCTGGCAGTGCTGGTTGTGCCCAGACACTCACTTGGGGATATTTTGTGGTGCCTGCCTGGCAGCAGATGCCAGGATGGGCAGCTCAGCCCTGCCCTTGCTCAGCCCCTTGCTCAACATTGGAACTCATGCAGGGAACTCATGCAGGACACGCCCCAGCTCAGCGGCACCGAGGGTCCTGCAGAGCCCCGGGGCTGCCCGTGGTGAGGGGTGGAGGGCAGAGTGAGCTCCTGCGAGCCCTGACAAGGACGTGGTGCCCGCTGGGTGTCACTCCATAAACTGCCGTGCTGAGACCAAAACTCTGCCTGGCTCCGGCTCCCTGCGGGCAGCTGGAACGGAAGCACCCTGCACCAGCACCTCTGGCACCGGGTCCCTCTGCCCTGCCCACCCCCGTGCCCCTGCCCTGCTGCCCAGAGTGCTGGAGGGGTCTGCTGCCCCACTAGTGAGGTTTGGACACGCGGGAAGATCGCAGCCCCCACCCATTAATGCCCCAGGCTGCAGCCCCCCCTGCATCGGGCGCACCCAGTGCTGCCCTCCCAGTTACACCAGTGCCAAGCTGGTGTGACACTGGAGGAGCGGCCGTGCCGTGCCAGCCTGTCCGCAGCTGCCAGCAGAGGGCAGGGATGGGACACTGCGGAGCTGGCACTGCCGGGGCAGGGAGCTGGCACCCCCAGACCCCAAACCAGCCCAGCCGCCACCCTAATTCCCCGTAAGGTCCTTAGCATAATCCCCCAAAACCGTCCAGCTTTTCTGCACGGATTCCTGAAGCGGGGCAGGACAGACCCAGGGGGTGCCCGGGGGGGGACTCAGGATCTCAGTTGGCTCCTGGCAGGGCACAGAGACGCCCCCAAACCCCACCAGACCCCCTGCCCATCCCCAAGCCCTGGCTGTGCCCGCACTGGGGTGGGGATGGGGCGCAGCCTTTGCCCCCAGGGTGTGGGGCTGACCCACTCACGGACCCACCCTGCCCCCCGCACCCGAGTCATTCTCCGGTGTGGACAGACCCCGCCGGGGATGTCACCTCATCCCAGGCCGGATCCCTATCGGGGGACAGGGTTAAAAAGCCCGACCCGGTGGCGCGAGAGGTACCTGGGAGGTTCTCGCTCCATTAATTCTGGCACGTGAGGAGAGCAGAACCGGGAAGGGATTAGTTATTAACCCGACCGCGGGCAGGGGCTGAGGNGGTGCGTATTTACTTGGCAAAGGAGGTGGAAATGTGCTGACGGCGTCCGCCGGCGCGAGGGGCTCCGCTGGGAACGGCTCCGAGCCCCGGCCGGAACGGAGGGAGGCTCTGGGAGGGCAGCAGGGACCCCCGGCTCCAGGTCTGGCTCTCGCCTTCCCGAGGGGAGCCGCCGCGGAGCTGGGGTTCAGCCAGCCGTGCCACCGTGCCAGCCGTGCCAGCCGCCCGTCCCTGCGGCTCCCGAGGAAAGGTAAGCCTGGAAAAAATGCGCCCGGCGTGCTGATGTTTTCGGATAGAGCCTGGCCAGGGTCCAGGTCCCGGTGCTGAGCGACATCGCAGCCCCTCACTGTGGCCTCTGTGCTGGAAGGACCAGTTCTGCCCAGTTCCACAACTGGGATCGCGGTTCCAAGCCCACTCAGAGCAGCGGGAGCTGGGATCGGGCTCTGTCCGCGCCGGGCGGTCAGGGCCGGGGATCCACCGCCCCGACAGGGCAGAACACGGTGGGCATCACCCCCCAGCGACCCCACAGCTTGTTGGGGTCTCTCTGTAGGAGAAAGCAACGGGGGCTGGAAACGCGGGCAGGGTCCCCTTGGGAAGGGGGAGCGGAAAACGCGCACAGGGGGTGGAACATGAGGGTCTGCGTGGGAAGGGGGCTGGAATCACCCGCCGTGGGGGGATGGGGAGGGTTCCCATGGGAAGGGGGTGAGGAAATCACCCGCCAAGGAGGTGGACGCAAAGGCGAACGCTGTGCGGCCGCGGGGCAGCCTCGGCGGGACGGACGCCTGCCGCTGGCCCCACGGGGGGTCACGGGGGTCTCGTGCTGACTCAGCAGCCGGGAAAGCCTCCGGCGGAAGGAAGCAGCCGGTGGAGAGGCCGGGCTGCGCTGTGGGGGCGGCAGGACAAGCGGCCTCCGCTCCCGGCACCGCTTATCCAAGGCTGAGCCTTTCCCGGCTGCCCAGCCCTGGAGCCTGCGCTCCAGATCCCCGGGGAAACTGAGGCAAGAGGGCCGCTGCAGAGCCCCTCGGCTGCACTGGGATGATCCAATCCCAAACACCATCCCGAAGCCAAAGGATCCTTCGGAAGAGGGCGGGAGGGTGGCGGTGGCTCTGAGCCTGGACACACCATCCTGTCCCCGGGGGCTCCGGCGGGCGCCGGTCCTTGTGCCACGGGTGCCGCCGGTTCCGGTGGGATCCGGTCCTGCCGCTGGAGGCTCTGCTGCCCTTTCTCCCCGGATTGTTTTCATCCCGGCCTGGACTGGGGCAGGCCCCGCCGGAGGCACATTGAACTTTCCTCTGCATCCTTCACCCTCTTGCTTCACCCTCCCGAAATAGCAGCGCCTGCCTGGAAACCTCTCCCAGGGCTGGCGGGGCCCCCGGGGTGCCCCAAATCTCCCAGGGTTTTTCCCCATCCCCAGAGATGAATGGGGGGATTGTGAGGTGCCCATTCCAGCTCCAGGGTCGCAGCCACCCCGGTCGGGACAGGGACAGCCAAACCCTGCCAGTGCCCTGAGCTGGGGCTGCCCTGCTCCGCGGCCTGCTGCAGAAAGGGCTTTTCTGGGGTTTCTCTGGGGTTTTCTGGGTCCTGCTGCCCTGCCAAGGGCTCCGGCTTTATCCATCAGCTGACATTCCTGCCGGAGGCCCCTCCAGGCCGGTTATCCTTACACGGTGGGGCCGCCTGTGGAGCGCCACTCCCGGCTCCCACCCCAGAGCCCGCTGGAAGTGGAAGATCCCGTGCGGGTGACACAGACCCCGCTGCTCCGTTCCTTGTCCCCTGAGGAACTTTCCTGATGTGCAGCGCTCAGCAGGGCCGGGCTGAGACCCCCAGACTCATCACACGGATGGCCAGGTGGGGTCCCCCGTGCTTCACCCCCAGTCCAGGCTCTGAGCCCCGCTCAGCCCCGTCCGTGCCCCGGGGCAGCTCGCCACGCTCCGTCCCTTGTCCCCTTGTCCCCGAGGGTCTTTCCGGAGCAGCAGCGCTCGGCAGGGCCGGGCTGAGCCCCCCCAGGCTCATCACACCGATGGCCAGGTGGGCTCCCCCCTGTTCCGCCTCTCCCTGAGCCCCGCTGAGCCCCCTCCATTCCCCGGTGCGGCCCCCCCGCCGGTGCGGGACCGCGGTGCTCCCGCCCGGTGCGGCGGGGCAGGTCTCGGCCGGCCCTAATCGCGCTCCCGGGGCTGAGCCGCACCTCGGGGAGGGGCCGGGCCAGGCAGGCGCACGGTGCGGCGGCACCGGGGCTGGCTCGGCTCGGCACGGGGGGAGCGGAGCGCCNCGGGAGCGGGGGAAACCGGCGGGCGATGCGAGGGACCGGGCGGGGTTGCAGGAGCAGCAGAACTGGGGACGCGGGTGCAGCCGCCAGGGAAACCGGGCGGAGGGTGCGGGGGTACCGGGCCGGAGGTGAGGAGGAAACCGGGCTGGGGACGCGGTGGGAACCGGAGGCGACGGAGCTCCTGGAAGCCGCGGGCACTCGGACTCCGTCCCAGAGTGGTTCTGCGGGTCCCTGTCCCCATGCCGGCGCTGGGGGGTGCCCGGTTCGCGGTGCCCCTCGGGGGGCCGGGACTCTCGGCCCCCGCATGTCCTTGCTGGGGTCTCCTCCCGGTTTCTTCCCCCAGCAGTGAGGCTGCAGCATCCTCGCTGCCTCCTCTTCACCGTGCTCACCATGGGGTGGCAGGAATGGGGTGGGCGCAGTGAGGACAGGGACTGGGACCCCGTGCCGTGCCGTGCCGTGCTGTGCCGTGTCAGGCTGCGGCTGCGTACGTGCCAGCGGGCTGGACATGCAACCTGCACTGGGCTGGTGCCCAAAGCCAGAGGGAAGTGGGACGGGAGAAGTGGAAAGAGGAACGTGGTGACATGGAGGGACAAAGCAAGGGGACAGTCCTGTCCCCCAGTATCACCTCTGCCATCTGGTCTGGGCCCACATTTGGTGTTCCTGGGAAGCTGCCAGGCACTGGAGGAAAGGATCAGGACAGCCCCAGAGAATTCCCGTGTTGGGAGGGATCATGTGGGGCACTGAGGGGCTGAGCTCCTCCTCAGCTGCCACCAACCTCTGGGCGAGATGGGGACGTGTGGCTGCCTGGTCCCACCTGCAGCTCCCTGGCCATGTTGGGTGAGCTCAGCTGTGCCAACAGGGCAGAGCTCCCCAGGACCCACCTGCTCACCAAAGGATGCCCACTGGGGACCACGGGCAGGGATGCTCCAAGCCAGGAGCTGATCCCCAACCCCAGTGGCTGTGCCCTGACCCCACTGTGTCCCACAGGGTCCCTGGATGCCACGGTGCAGGATGGGCACCACGACCGTGCTGCTGGCCCTGCTCCCCACGGCCACCACGCAGTCCACGCCACCCCCAGGCTGTGGCCACGACCTCTCCTCCCTCTATTACAACCTCTGCGACCTCTCAGCAGGCTGGGGCATCGGGGTGGAAGCAGTGGCCAGCCTTGGCGTGGTGACCACCTTCGTGCTCACCATCATCCTGGTGGCCAGCCTGCCCTTCGTGCAGGACCACCAGAAGAAGAGCCTGGTGGCCACGCAGGTCTTCTTCCTCGTGGGCACCTTCGGGCTCTTCTGCCTGACCTTCGACTTCATCGTGGGGCCGGATTTCTCCACCTGCACCTCGCGCCGCTTCCTCTTCGGCGTCCTCTTCGGCATCTGCTTCTCCTGCCTGCTGGCACACGCCATGGCCCTCAACTTCCTGGCACGGCACAACCGGGCCCCGCGGGGCTGGGTGACGCTGGCGGTGGCCCTGTCCCTCGCCTCGGTCGAGGTCATCATCAACGCCGAGTGGCTCATCATCACGGTGGCACGGTCTGAGGGTGGTTCCACGGACCCCTGCCAGCTGGCGGACGCTGATTTCGTCATGGCCCTCATCTACGTCATGGCCCTGCTGGTGGCCGCCTTTGGCACGGCCTGGCCGACCCTCTGCGGCCGCTACAGCCGCTGGCGCAAGCACGGCGCCTTCATCCTGGCCACCACCGGCCTGTCTGTGGCCATCTGGCTGGCGTGGACCATCATGTACTTGTACGGGAACCAGCGTGCCGGCCACAAGCCCGGCTGGGATGACCCCACGCTGGCCATCGCTCTGGTCTGCAACGCCGCCGCCTTCCTCCTGCTCTACGTCATCCCTGAGGTGACACACGTGACGCGGCGCAGCCCCGAGCAGGCCTTCAAGGACGATGGCTACCCCACGCGTGGGGTGGGCTACGAGACCATCCTCAAGGAGCAGAAGTCGCAGAGCATGTTTGTGGAGAACAAAGCCTTCTCCATGGATGAGCCATCCTTTGGTAGGGCTCGCCAGGGACCCTCTCACCCCATGGCAGGGCTGCCAGCGGGCACCATCCTCCTGGGGACCCTGGGGGATGTCCCCACCGGGGATGGCAGTGGTGAGGGGGTGACGAGACGTCTGGCAGTGACCTGCCCGGTGCTGGCGCCTGCTGCTGTTGTGGCTCCCGAGAACTGGGCGGGCTGGGTGTACCAGTTTGGGCTGAGCCCAGCAGCCGCAGGGAACTCCCTCCCTGGCGTGGGGTGCCCGCGGCTCCTGCCCCTCCGCCCCAGGCCCATGAGACCCTGCAATAACACGGGGTGGTGACAGTCCCAGTGGGTATGGTGGGCGGGCACGCCAGGTGTCTGTGACCCGTGGGGGAGGGAGGGTCCCCCTGAGCAGCACCTGCACCCAAGAGACCCTACAATAACAAGCCGTGGCCAGGCAGCAGCGATGCCATCCCTGGGGACAGGAGTGTCCCACGGGAAAGGCACGGAGCTGCTGAGTCAGCTCGTTAAAGCTGCTAACGAGGTACAGGGAGCCCCAGTGGGGTGGCAGTGGCTCCGTGGTGACTGTCCCCGTGTCTCAGCAGCCAAGAAGCCGGTGTCCCCATATAGTGGCTACAATGGGCAGCTGCTGACCAGCGTCTACCAGCCCACCGAGATGGCTCTGATGCACAAAGGGACGGTGAGTGTGACACCAGGGGTGGCCACATCCCACCAGGAGAGACGGGCACAGGGGACAGGGTGTGAGTGGGGGGCTCCCGTGACCCCTGTGCCCCAATGGCTGCTGTAAAGGGGTGGGGACCTTCCAAGCCTTTCACCCCATGGGGTTGGGGTGTTCCTGGTGCTGTGACCTTCCACCCCTGTGTCTGTCCCTCAGAGTGAAGGTCCCTACGATGTGATCCTGCCCCGTGCCTCCACCAGCCCCATGCCCGGCAGCGCCAGCTCCACGCTCCGAGCCGAGGACGCCTTCGCGGTGCAGGCCCGGCACTCCAGCATCCCGAGGGACACCCGCAGCTGCCAGGTGGGTGAACGGTGGCTGCAGCAGGGGCAAAGTCCTGCCTGCCATGGTGACGGCTCTGCCCGGCACCCAGAGCTCCCCCCGGTGGGTCACATGTCCGTGGTGCTGGTGCCACCGCAGTGCCACCGCAGTGCCACCCTGCTCTGCCCGCAGGTGCAGTCCCCATACAGCAGGAACCGGTGGTGAAGCCCCCGTGACGCAGCTCCCGTGGCACAGCCGTGGCCCCTCCATCCCGCACCCCAGGGCTCGCCAAGCCTCATCCCACCCTGACGTGTGAATCCCACTGCAGCTGGCAGCCAGAGCTGGTTCCTGCCCGTGGCATGCCTGGACATATTCCCAGCGCTCCCACCTGCCTGTCCCACCTGGCCATGGACCCCACATCCCTGCCCCAAGGACTGGCTCCCGTGGGGACACCCCCAGTTGTAGCCTCGCTGCCTTTGTGATGCACAGACACCCCAACTTCCCCACGCCGTGGACCCTGCAAAGCTGGGCAGCCCGTGGGACCCCCACCCAGGGCACCCTCAGCACCGAGCCCTGGCTCCACACTGACCCCCCCAGCCCTGGGGACCCCGAACTGAGCTGAGCCCATGCCACTGCAGGGCACAAGGGGACACAAAGCTGTCCCCAGCTCTGCCTCCTCCTGTGCCTCTGTTTCCCCATTTCTGGGAAGGGGGTCTGCTGGGGGTCCAGGGGATCAGTGCCTTGCTGGGGCTGGGGACCAGCCCCCCACAGCTCTGGCCACCCTCTCCGTGCCTTCCCCCCTCAGGGCTCGGGGACCCCTGCAGGGAGTGGGGAGGGAGCTGGGCCCCTCGCCCTCCTTGTGGCTTTCTCTGTCAAATTTCCTTTTTTTCAGGTCACCCAAATAAAGATGGTTTTTCCTACGATGCTGTCGCAGGTGGGCTGTGATGGAGGTCCCAGGTGTCCCCAGTCCCATTGGCTGCTCCCATGGGCTCAACCCCATGCCCCATTTAGGAAGTGACAAGGGTGGACTCTAGGCAGGGTCCTCAGCACCCCCATCCCCCCATTTGGGGCCGCTGGGCTGGGATCCCGTGGGCAGATGGTGCCGGGCAGGAGGTGGCACAGCACGGAGGACGTGCCAAGGTCGTGGTGGTTTTCCCGCTCGGATTGCCTTCCCCTCCACAGCCATTCCTCCTCCTCCGGGCAGGAAGCCTGCGGCCAGCAGTGCCATGAATTATTCAGGGTTGGAACGGCTCCGTGGGGGCAGCGGGTGACCCGGTCTCCTTGAGCTGGAGCCGGGATGGCGGCGCTGGGGCTGCCGGTGGGCAGAGTGTGCCCAGCGCGGTGGCCACACAAGGGACACGCAGCGGGAGTGTGGCACCGGCCACGTCCCGGCTGTGCCTTTAGCTGGCACAAGCCCACGCTCCCGGCTCCGGGGACACGGCTGCGGGTGTTTGCAGCAGGATGTTTGCGTGCCCCCCGGGCTGTGCTGCGTCAGCCGTGTTTACCTGTCACCTGTGTTTACCTGGTGCCGAGCGGCAGCGGGGACATTGCCCAGCTGCACCAGGCACTCGGTGTCACCAGGGCTACTGTCACCACAACACGCCCTCCTCCCGGCCGCGGGCACCGCATGGCACTGCGCGTGATCCCCCAAAGGCACCTCCACCTTCCCGGGGACATCCTGGGGACATCAAAGCCACCCGAAAAACAAGGCGCAAAGACTGCGGCGCTCCGGCGGGGCAGGGGACAACGCAGCGGCTCCGGGGCCGTGCCCAGCCCCTCCGGAAGAGCGGGATCCCACCGGCCCCGCCAGCGCCGGCCGCAGCGCGGGGCGGCCCCGCTCCAACAGGGAAGGCTTTGTGCCGGCGGGGCCGCGGAACAGCGGAGCCTTTGTCCGGCCAGGTGAGGCAGACACGGCTGCGCCGAGCCGGGAGCAGCCCCGGAGCCTCCTCGGAGCCGGGGGGCGGGTCGCAGGGTGGTGGCACCGGGGTGGTGGCAGCACACCTGGCACTGGGGTCACCGTGAGCAGGGCCAGGCAGGGACACGGGCAGTGATGCCGAGGGCAGGGCTGTGTGTGTGGCTGCAGCCCCGGGGCTCAAGCAGGGTCACCGACAGTGACAATAAGGCAAGTGACACCGTGCAGGTGAGTCCTGTGGCACGCTCCATGTCACTGCCTCACTGTCCTCCCATTGGGCTGAGCTGGCCAGGCACTGGGGTCTTCTCACAGCTGAGGGACTCCTGCCCCCCACCAGAGCCCTGCCAGGACTGTGACATGCCTGGAACTGCCACCTGCCAGCACAGCAGTGTCCCTAAGGAATTGGGAGCACAGACATTCTCACACCACCGGCTCCCACTGACACTTTTTACTCCAAGCAGCTCCGTGGCACCGCAGGGACCCCACCCCAGAGCTGAGCCGCAGAGTGTAGAGCTGTGGGAAGCCCCGGGGCTCAGCAGTGACACAAGAGCATCAGGGCAATGTCCCCCTCGAGTCCCAAGGTCCTCAGCCCGGGCCGGCACGGGCACGCTCCCGCTGCAGCTGTTTGCGCCTCTGGATGTCCCTGTAGGCCTGGATGACACGAGCCCGCTCCTCCTCCAGGATGCGCTGGCGAGCCATCGACATCACCGGGGACACAGGGGACACAGGGGACACCTGGCCCCGGCCCAGGCGAGGTGTCAGGAGGAGCTGCTTCCGTCCAGCCTGCAGGCAGAGATGGGCCAGCTCAGGGATGAAGGATGAGGCACCAGGACTGCACTCCAAGGAGCTGTCACTGGCTCACTGAGGCCACTGCCACTGTCCCAGGTACCCAAGGGGTGGGTGGCATTGTCACCAGAGCTCACCTGCTCGGCAGGACCCTGTCCCCTGGGCCGTGAGGTGATGGTGGGTGGCTGTGTCACCACCTCTCCGAATGGCACTGTGTCTGCAAGGGAAGGGGGAGCCAGGGTCAGTGGGAGACCCTTGGGGTGCCCAGCCCAGCTCCTCACCCTGTGCTGAGGTCACTTCAGCCCCACTCCATTCCCACCTTGGAACAGGCTCTTCTCCAGCATGGCCTCCTTCTTCTCCTCCTTCTTCTTCCGAGCTTTTTCCAGCTTCCTTTTCTGAAACCTGAAGAGCCACATTACAGATGAGGCTCAGGAGTGGACAGGGAGCAAGGAATGAGTCCTTACCCCATGAGAGCCCCCCAAATCCCACAGCTTTTCCTGCTCTCACTCTTTTTTCCTTTTGGATTTCTCTGGAGCTGTCGCCTCCTTCTCAGGCTCCCGCTGGAGCTGGTTCTCCGTGAGGAAGAGGACGCGCTGCACCTCCTGCTCCATGCGGCAGATGTAGGAACGCTCCGACTCCCCCTTGCCCCTCCGGAACTTGGGCACAGGGATGTCCCCCGGGGCCTTGGGGCCCTTGGATTCCTGCTGCTGCTTCTTCTCTAGGAGAGACGGGTGACATTTCTGCAGAGGTGACACCAGGGGGGTCCCTCCGGCTGGCAGAGCACGGGTGGGACATCACTGGAGGGAGGAGGATGCCCCATGGCAGGATCCAGCTATGCCATGGGTTCCTGGGCCAGGCCTTGGCCACCTGCTTGGGCCACCTGCGTGTCCCACCTGCCATCCTCCTCTTCCCAGGGTCTGGGCGCTTCAGGGCCTCGCGGCTCCGCATGAGCTCCCGCAGGCGGAACGGGATCTCCTGCTCGTCGGGGTGCTTGGGCTTCATGTTGTCCTTCTTCTCCTTCCTGGGGAAAATGAGAACAGTGACACAGGGAAGCACCAGGACCTGGAGGCTGGGACACCGGGACCCAGGTACAGAAGAATGCTGGTATTTGAGCACGGTGGGACTCAGGCATGGCTGGACACCGGGACCGAGGCATGGGGAGACATCAGGGTCAGCACGGGCAGACATCGGGACCCGGGCACGGCTAGAGATCCGGACGCAGAGGCCGGAACGGGACCCCCGCCAGGGCCCACCCGCGCCCCGAGACCCCGCCTGGAGATCCCGATTGGATCCCGCGGGCACTGACCTGCTGCGCAGCGGGACGGCCGGTCCACGTTCCGATCCCGGTCCCGCTTTCTGTCCCGGTCCCGCTTTCTGTCCCGGTCCCCCTTTCTGTCCCGGTCCCTGTCTCTGTCCCAGTCCCGGTCCTGATCCCGGTCTCTGTGCCTGTTTCGGTCCCGATCCCGGTCTCTGTCTCTGCTTCGGTCCAGATCCCAGTTTTTGTCGCGGTCCTCGGGCCGGTTTCTGTCCCTGTCCCCGTCCCGGTCCCGGTCCCCGGGCCATGGTTCCGCCACTCCTCATGTGGCCGCTCCGCCGCCACTTCCTGAACCCGCCCCCTGCCGCTTATTGGTCCAACCTTCCCCACAACTCCCGCCTTGCTGCGCTTCCGGGCTGCCATTGGCTGGGAGAGCTGTCACTCACANGGGGGGCAGGAATTGGGGGTGTTGGGGGGATGGTGATGCTGGGGAGGGGGGTACATTGGGAACAGGGGGTTCCTGTGGCTGAGCTGGGGGTGCAGCAGCCCCGCTGTGCCCCCCAAAATTTACACCAGCACTGGGGGTCTCCTCTTTCCCTGCAGCCCCCAAACAAGCCCAGAGAAGGAACCCCAAACCCCCACCCCTGCAGCCCCCGGGGGCATTCGGACACTCCGGGAGGGGACAGCAGGACAGCCACCCCGAATGGTGACAGGGGGGACCCTCCTGCAGCCCCCCCGCTGCCCCCTCCGCCCACCCACTGCTGCGGGACCGGCTGCCCCAACTGCGTGTGGGTGGCGTACGTGGAGGAGCTGCTGGAGCGGCACCGGGACGGCGGAGCCCAGGCCTTGGCAGCCGTGGAGCAGCACGTGGAGGACGAGAACATCAAAATGATCCTCAGGATGGAGATCAGGCTGCGTGCCAGGAAGGACTGAGCTTCTCCCCCAGGCCTCACAGGCTGGTGGGGGGACATCCCTGGGGTGACAGGATCTGGGTTTGGGTTATTTATGGTGTTTGTTGTGTGCTGAGCACAGGATCCCAGGGGTGTCACGCGAGGTCGGGTCACCTCCTGTCTCAGAGGGAGCTGCCCTTGGGGACAGGTGGTGGCTCAGGCCTGTCCTGAGCCCCGGATTTCCCAGGAGCTGGATGCTGTGCCCTCCCCTAGCGTGGCAAATCCCTGCCAAGGGCAGGCTGGGACAGCCCTCCTCCTCCTGTGCTCCCAGCTGGAATTTAAGCACCTTGGGGGGATTTTCAGCACCTTGGCCATGCCCTGATGATGGGGAGGGCTCAGGGGGGCAGCGTGTGGCAGCGAGCACGTGGGAAGCAGCAGCCTCCTGTCAAGGACACTGGCCCTGTCCCTGGTGTCACATCCTGCCAGGCTCCTCTCCAAGGTGCCTCTTCTGCCCTCATCTTAAATCCCCATAAACTTGTCCCAAAGCCCCCCTCCATCCTGGAGGAACTTGCAGCTGTTGAGACCCACACAGACCCTCCACATCATTCTGGGACAAGGTCCTCAAGAAGCCACCAAGCCCTCGAGTGTCACTCACTAATGAACCCCAATTAACAGCCAGGCTCTGCTCTCTGCCAGGGTAGTAGGTGGTTCTCCATGGAAAACACTCCTGCATCCCTTTAATCCTATTTCTTAGAGCCCAACTAATTGCAATTAGTGGCAGGGGCTGAAGTTCAATTAAAGTGTGCCGAGATTAGTCTGTCTTTAATTGCTTTAGTGCTGGATTAGGGAAGCTTTGCAGTGACACTGACTGTGGGCAGGGGCTGCCAGACCAGGACCCCTACCCAGGCTGGCATGGAGCCTGAAATGGGGTTCCCATCACTCCCTTTGGGATCAGGGGACACTGGGAGAATCTCTTGGGGAATGGGATCCCCCAGGAGAGGAGGCAGGATTCCCCCCACGTGGGATCCACTGCCCACCCGGCCTGGTCAGGGCTAATCCTGACACCTCCTCCCCCCCAGAGCAGGGGAAGGACACTGGATTACCCCTGGGGAAAGAAGGGAGGTAAATAATCCTATTACCCCCGGGCAGGATAAATCTCCCTCCCCGAAAAGCCCCCCAGAACATCTCCGGGCTGCGGGACGGAGGGAACCGGGCAGAGGGAGCAGCTCTGGAATTGGGAATCGTGGGACTCTGTGAGTCAGGGATTCTGGGCTGGGTGGGGACAGGGGATTGCTTTGCTGCTTTTCCTGCATCCAGGAACATCCAGAAACATCTCCCTGGTTTGGATCCTTGTTCCCAGGGCCGTGTCCAGCTCAGCAGCAGGACCAAATCCCTCATACTGAGCCCAGAGCTGGGCTTGTGCCACAAAATTCCCACTCCTGGTGCCGTGGGCCATCCTCTGCTCCCCCTTCCTGGGGTACCCACCACCCACACCCCAGCACAGACTGGGGCAATCCATGGGAGGGTCCTGGCAGTGTCCTGAGGGGTCCTCAGATTGTCTGGGGTGGGGGGTAAGGGAGGAAGGAGCAGCAGCAACCCTGGTGCCCCCCAGGATTCCTCTCCCTGCCTTTGGGGATTAATGGCCGAGCCAGCATTGTGGGGAGGGGGCTCTGCAAAGCCCATCAGGGGCTGGGTGGGTACAGGGTGGGAGGAGAAGCTGGTGCCCCCCATTTCCTTGCAGAGGGTGTGAGGAGCCATCCTGTGCCAGCAGCAGACCCCCAGGGAACGCCGTGAGCCGGGGCTGCCAGCCCCCCACAGCCATGAGCCTGGAGCCCCCCAAGCTGGAGGTCAAATCGGCCACCAGGGTGACCGGGGGTCCTGCCACGCCCCGCAAGGGACCCCCCAAGTTCAAGCAGAGGCAGACGAGGCAGTTCAAGAGCAAACCCCCCAAAAAGGGGGTGCAGGGGTGAGTGGGGAAGGGCTCTGGGATGGGCGGGTCCTGCCTGGGGTCAGGCCAGACAATTCCTCTTTGCTTGCAGGTTCGGTGACGACATCCCAGGCATGGAGGGGTTGGGAACAGGTATGGGAATGCCACCCCTTCGGCAGGGAGGGGGTCAGGGGCTGTGGGGGTCACACTGCCACAACCTCTGTCCCCTCTCTCCTCAGACATCACTGTCATCTGCCCCTGGGAAGCCTTCAGCCACCTGGAGCTGCACGAGCTGGCTCAGTATGGAATCATTTAGGATTTGGGCAGGCTCACCAGCCCCGTAGTGCTGTGTAGGTCAAGGCCCCCCTGCCTGTGCTGGGGGGCTCAGCTTGAAAAAATGCTCATTAAACCCAAACAAGCTCAGGAGTCAGTGTTGTGGGCTGGGGAGGAGGGAAAGCGTCACCCACGGCCTGGGGTGGGATGGGCAGGACACAGATGGGTTCAGGAGTCCACCAAGGTTTATTTGGGGCTGGACCAGCACCCCAGACATCCCCAAATCCCCACCCGGACAGCTGCACACCTCAGCAGCAGCACCAATGTCGACACAACACAGATGGGTTCAGGATTTTGACAAGGTTTATTTGGGTCCAAACCATATCCCAACTCCTACACTGCCCTCACAGCTGTAATATCCCTGAGCACCCTCAGTGCCATGAGTGCTCCCACAGCCTCCAGCAGCAGCACGGTGGTGGCACCAGCAGCGATGGCCCCAGCCTGGCCCCGCAGCCACGCACCCAACGCGGCCCCACAGCCCCCCGTGTGCACCACAGCCCCAGCTGCTGCTGCCCCCAGCCCCAGCACCCCAAATCCACACTGGATGTTGGGCACAGAGCCGTTCTCCAGCGGGTCCTGGCAGCAGGAGGCAGGGACACCACACACCTGCACACCTGGGGCGCTGCAGTTGAAGTACCTGCGGGATGGACATGGAAATGTGGGGTCATGAACATTTGGGGGTGTGGGGATGGGGTCACTCCCACCCCCAGACATAGAAATGGACACCAACCGTGGATGCCAGCTCTTCCTTCTCTTTTCTGGGCCATTCTGGGGCTCCCACCACCCCAAACACAAGTACCCAGCATAGACCCCAGAAGGAACAGGGGGGTCTTGTGGGATGGGGTCCCACAAAGGAGGTTTGCAGCCCCATGGGGATGGGGTCCCACATCCAAAAGAGTTTTCAGTCCCATGGTGGGGATGGGGTCCCCCAAAGGAGGTTTGCAGCCCCGTGGTGGGCACGGGGTCCCCCAGTACACCCCCCTGGCCCCGACTCACGGGTTGCTCTCCCAGTCACGGTAGGACTCGAGGCCGCAGCACTGGAGGCTCCGCTGCACCTCATCCACCAGGAACTGCAGGTCAGGATCGTCCTGGTAGCGCAGGAGGCAGAGCAGCAGCAGATCCCGCAGCGCATCCCGCAGCCGCCGCCGTGCCAGCAGCAGCAGGAGCCCCCCCAGCACCTCCAGCCCCCCAAAAGCCAGCACAGCACCCAGGAAGAAGCGCAGCAGGCAGGGGCTGGCTCGGAAAGCGCCCAGGCAACCAGCCAGGGACACGGCGCTGGCCCCCAGCCCCGCCAGCACAAAGAGCAGCATGGGGTCCGAGCTCAGGGGTACCCCCCCGGGCAGGGGGCTCTTGGCCAGCAGCCCCCAGACCCCCACAGCAAGGCTCAGCAGCCCCAGCAGGAGGAAGAGGAGGTTCCAGAGGAAGGCCAGGTAGCGCACGCAGTGGCTGAAGGGGCTCAGTTTGGGGGGGTCAGGGTGCCACACCCCGGGGTCCTGCTCGGCCGTGTCATCGTCCTCATCGTCACCAAAAGAGGAGTAGGGCAGCTCCACCAGCCTGGATGCCTGCACGGACAGAGGAGTCACTCACAGCCCCCCAGAAATGTTCCTCCAGCCCGTGGAGCTCATCTCCCACAGCCAGACACTGTCCCGGGATCCTGGAACCACCCTGCACAGCCTTGCTTAGCCCAAACCCACCCCTGCCCATCACGGGGGTCTGCAGGGGAGCACCCCAAAGACTCTGACCCTAAGGGATCCCCAGATCCATCCCTATGGAGACCCCCAGGGATGCAGCGCAGAGGCTGCGCGCTGCTTCCCAGGGGTGGGGGGGCCGCGTAAGGGAGAGGAGTAGGGGTCCCGGGATTACCTGGGGCAGCAGCCGGGTGCCCTCCCCGTGGGGCTGGAATAGGCGGACTCTGCTCAGCGCCATCGCCGTTACCTCGTGCCCGGACCCGTCACACTACCATCATGTGAGGGGCTGCGGGCGGGCTTAAATGAGGCTGTGCGTGCCGCCCCACAGCTGGGCACGGTGTCCCTCCCTACCCACCGCTACAGCTGGCCCCGATCTCCCCCTGACCCACAGCTGGAGACGATCCCTCCCTCCAACCCCGCG
>VXBI01002377.1:274395-299096 GCA_013397375.1 Toxostoma redivivum | reverse complement strand
GTTTGCTCCTGGTTGTCGAATCTTGGTTTGAAGATTGCAGGGGAGGGATGGAGTGAGATCTCAGGAGCTCTTGGCTCTGCTGTGATTCAGCTGCTCTGTGTTCTTCAGGAGTGAGCAGTCCTCCCCTTGCTTCCCTCCTGGAATTCCTCTGGAGCCCTGGGACTGGGGGTTCTTTGCTCCGTGACGTGTATTCCCGAGGGGAAGGGAATGGGAGCAGGTGGAATCCTTCCCTTTGTGAGTCACAGTTTTGTCTGGAGCTGTGGCCCAGACAGGACAGCATTCCCTGCCAGCATTCCCACCTGGCCAGGAAAAATCCTGATGTTTTTCAGGGCTGGCTCAGGGAGTGTCCCTGAGCAGCCTCAGCCAAGGCAAGAGGAGCTCCCAGGATCTCTGGAGCCTGTGCAGAACCAGCTGCTGCTTTCCAGGGCTCAGGTTACCTGAGGGAACAGTCAGACTGGAAAACACTTCCTGCCAGGACAAAAGCACCTGGAATTGCCTGTTGATCTGGGGAAGGCTCTGTGCTCTGGCTGAGCTGCAGCAGAGACATGTTTGGGTTTATTTCCTGCTGCAGGGTTTGCTTGGAAGAGGAAAGTGACAAATTTTCCCACCTGAGGTCTGTGTTTTATCTACATCCAGGTTTCTGCTGCCTGTGCTGTGGATTTGAAGGCTGGAATGTTCACCCAGGGGCTGGGTTTGGTGTTTAGGGGGACAGATGGAATTAGAGAGGTGTCAGATTGCTGCTTCCATACCAGGAATTAACCTGGATCTGCTCCAGAAGTGCTCAGGGAATAAAGGGCTGGAGAGTCTTCTCTGTCTCCTGTGGCACATCCTGTGGAAAAGCACCAAAAAAAGTCACTCTGGGTGTGCTCAGGATCAGGAATTAGCTCCAACCTGCTGTTAATGTGCTGTGGGATTTGTCTGCCCCCAAAAATGGAATTCTGTGGCCTGAGGAGCGGGAGCTGATCCCTGTGAAAGGGTTCCATTCACAGGGATTGCTCTGTGCTGCAAATGACAGCCAAGCTGACAGGAAAAAAACTGCTTTTCATGGCTGTGCTCATGTGACAGCTCTTCATGGCTCATCAGATTTGTCCTGTGGGCAGGATCCTGTCCCTGACTCTGACCAGAGCCATGGGGATTGTTTTTATGAATAAAAATGAAGGCCTTTCACTTCAGAATTTAGGGCACAACCTGGCAAATAGACAAGCTTTCAACACCACTTTGAAACTGATGAAGTTCTCAAGGGGCCAAATGTGCAAATTATTTTTGTTGGGAAGAGGTGTTGGAGTGATTCCAAGCAAACCAGACTTAATCTGAGCTGGGGAAACCTGCCTGGGGACTGAGGGGTGGCTGCTGTGGGAGTGAATTCCATGGGAGAGAGGAGAAAAGGGGGGGAAAGGGACAGAACAGCAGGAGGAGGTTGAGTGAAGCAGCTGGGAGGTGGGAATGGAGCTGAGGGCAAAAGATGCACAGAGGTGAAGGTGTGGATTGTGGAATTCTTGCAGGAGGATGGGAATGACTTGGTGTGTGCTGGTGCAGCTGGAGCAGGAAATTTGGGATGATGGAGGAGTTTCCCCCTCCAGTCATGCAGTGCTTGCCTGGCTGTAGCTGAAACTCTGCATTTGTGTTGTGTGAGGCAGAGACAGTTCTGGTTAAGTTGTTTAAGCTCCTGCTTTAATCCATTGCTTGTTTTTCCAGGTGTTTCCATCTCTTGTTGTCAGGGGTGAATTGAGCTGAATTTCTGCAGGAGGAGTTCTCTGGGATTAGCTGTGGCTCTGAGCCTCTTTCAGGAGACTCACACCTCACACCTTGTCCCTTCTCCCTGTGCTCCAGGTGGCCAAGGAGTTTGGGTTCAGGAATAATGGCTTTTCTGTGTACACCAACCGGAACAGGACCGGCGAGATCACGGCAGCACAGAACAAATCCCTCAACCTGCTCAAGATCAAGTGAGTCCCCACCAGGAGGAGAGCTCTGCTTGGAGCTTCCAAAATGGGAGAAGTCACATCCCAGGAGTGCCCAGCTTCCAGTCTGGGATTGGGGAGGGAGGGTCTTGGTGGCTGTGCTGGAATGGAGGGTCACAGTGACACAGGAGAGGTGGTGGCTGTCCCTTGGGTCGCTCCTTGGAGTGTGTTTGCTGTGGGGAGGCTTCATCTTGGATTTCCTTCCCTAATCCCTGCTTTCACTTCTTTGTCCCAGCTTTCCCTGTCTCATCCCCACTTTCCCTGCCTTATCCCCCCACCTGCCCTCCTGTATCCCTGTTTTCACCCTTTCATCCCTGCTTTCCCTCCCTCCCCCTCCTTTCCCTCCCTCATCCCAGCTTTCTCTCCCACATCCTTGTTTTCACTCCTTCATCCCAACTCCCTCCTCCATATTTTTCCCTCAGCTTTGTCTCCTGATGGAAGGATTTGCATTTTTTGTAAATAAAAGCAGGAAGCTGTGGCTCACAGGGCAGCTTCCACCTGTGCTGCTGTGGTTGGAATCTGTGCCACATTCCATGGAAGTTGGCTGGGAAGCACCTGGGTGTTGTTTCCACACCTCCCACTACCCTTGTGCTGTTTCCCACCCTGCAGGCACGGGGATATGCTGTTCCTGTATCCCTCCAGCCCAGCTGGCTCCTCCTCAGAGACCATGGACACCTCTGTTTCCCAAAATTCCCGGCCTGGGGGGGCCCCCCAGGTGGTGGAAGATGAGATTGACCAGTACCTGATCAAGCAGGATGGGAAGATTTACCGGAACCGAGACCAGCAGCTGTAAGTGGGGCTGGGTCTCACCAGAGCCTGGAATGTGATGGCCCAGCCCAGCAGTCAGGAAATTTCTGTGGGAACTGCCCTTGGCTCCATCCTGAGTGCCCTGAAGACATTCTCAAGGGAAAACAGCCCCTGCTGTTGTCCTGTGAGGTTCAGGGGAGCCCTGGTGAGCCCAGGGAGGAAGAAGATGCCCAAATCCCAGGATTTTTGGCAGTTTTCATCAGAGCAACCATTGTTCTGATGGAGGAGACCCTGGTGCTCGAGCTCCTGGGTTTTGTGCTCCTAAAGCATGTGGAATTCTCTAGATGAGAATGAACATTCTGCATTTTTCCTGGGCAGAGTTAGATGGGATATTGGGAAGGAATTCTATTTGTGAGGGTGGGCAGGCCCTGGCACAGGGGATCCCTGGATCCCTGAGAGTGTCCAAGGCTGGGTTGGAAGGGGCTTGGAGCACCCTGGGATAGTGGAAGGTGTCCCTGCCATGGCAAGGGGTGGAATGGAATGGAATGGAATGAGCTTTAAGGTCACTTCAACCCAAACCATTCCAGGATTTGCTGTTCCAAGCAGGAGCACTGTGCCTTCAGATTCACCCACTCCTCATAAAGGAAAACATGGAAGGGAAGGAGTGGAATATCCAATGGCAGAGGTTTGGAAGTGGGATTTGGGTCTCTGCCTGCTCTGGCTTCCCTTCATCACGTGTCTGCCTGACCTCTCCATGAAACCAGGGAAATGCACCAAAGTCCAACTTCCCAAAGCTCTTCCATGCAAGAGGCTTAGGGAAACAAAGCAGCTTCTCTTTGTGCAAAAATAACACAACAACAAGTTGAACCCACCCAAAATCTGCTCTGATGCTGCTAAAACATCCTTGCTGGGAGGAGGCTTTTATTGCTCAGTGTTAATGACCCAGTTGGGTCCTGGCTGATGTCTGCACTGGTTGTGGCCCTGGGGCTGGAACCCTCTGGAATAAGACTCCTGAAAAGGCTGGAGGGGTAAGTTTAAAGGTAAAACAGAATAGTTTGTCCTTGCCCTTGGGGTTGTCCTCCACGTGGTTTATCTTCAGTGCTGCAGAAATGAGGAAGTTTGTGGAAAATCCTCTCTGACCTTCCCAGCTGACCATAAATGATGGGATGTCACATCACTGGAGCAGTAAAGGCAAACCCACCACTCTGTGGCAGAAATGTTGCCTTGAACTTGGCCACATTTTTCAGAGGAATTGATGGAGTTGTTCCTAGCAGGGAGCCGAGGCCCAGGGGAGGCTGTGAGGATAAAAGGAGTTGTCTGGGCTGGTTCCTGGCTTTGGCACTGTGGATCAATCTCCAGTGAAGGATGCTGAGTGCTTTAGCAGCATTTAACTCTCCATTCTGCACATTATCTGCCACAAAACATCCTTTAAAAAAACTCTTGCAAGTGGATCCCCTCCATTGTTTCCACAGCCCAACCTCACTGCTCCTCTCCTGGGCCCTTCCTTTGGAAACCAGCACTGACCTCGTGCTGGGGATGTTTTATTGTTGGTTTAGGGTTTTTTTTAAAGCAATCACCACAAAAGGAGATGTTTTCCCCTCTGTAACTCTATCCAGCAGGACTTTTATCTGCCTGACAAACACACGCTTCCCTGGTTGTTCTGCACTGCCTGATAAAGGATGAACATTTTGGGTGGCTTTTTGTTAAAATCACCCTGCCACGTGGGGGATGGAGAATTGCTCAGAGCTCATTTAGATCTTCCACACCAAATTTACTCCAGAGAAACTTTTACAGGCTCATTTTTCCATGATTAAATAAGATTTATTCCTCCTTCAGTTTTCAGCTGAAATGAGATTTAACCTCAGTTCTCTCTCTCTTCCCAGGTGTCGCCACGGCCCCTTGGGCAAATGTGTGCACTGTGTCCCACTGGAGGTAAGAGCCCCAGAAAGGTGCTGCAGACTCACCCCAGTTCCTCCCAGCAGGAACACTTTTCCTAGGAATGCTGCCTGCCAGGAGGTGGCAGCTCCAGGCTGGAATCATTCCATGCACTCCCAGAGCTGCTGGTTCTGGGATCACTAAAGCTCGAGGCCTTTGTAGCCCAGGGTTGATCCTGGTTAAAGCTGATTTTCTGCAGTAATGAGTTTAACAGAAAGTGCTTCAAGAAAGCTCCACTCTCCCTCAGTCTTCACTTTTCCCTGGATTTTATTGTTTTGTCCTCTCTCTCCTGGATCCCAGCACTTCCCAGTTTAACCACCTGGCACAGGGTGCTCAGTGCAGCTCTGGCTGCCCCATTCCTGGAATTGTCCAATGCCAGCTTGGACATTGGGGCTTGGAGCAACCTGGGACAGTGGAAGGTCCCTGCCCATGGCAGGGGATAGAATGGGATGAGCTTTAAAGCCCTTCCCAACCCAAACCACTCCACGGTTTTCTGGCTTTAGTGACAACTCCAAACATGCTGGGCTCCAAATTTATGTCACAAAGCAGCAGCCACCCCTCCAGAGGGGATCCTGGCTGTTCCAGGATGGCTGCTCCCCTCTGCTGGAAGCACTCTGAGAGTTCTTGGCCATGTTGGAACAGCTGGGCCCGTTGTTTGTTGTTAGATATTGAAAAGAAAAAGTTTTTTTCCGTTGAGATTCTGATTTGTGAGGCCAATCTGTTCCTGGAGCAGGAGGCCACCATAAAACTCCCCGTTGTAAAGCTCCACTGTTTGCATCCCAGTAGTAGCTGCCTTGAAAATGAGCCTGAATTTCCTTGATTGCTTCCACATTGGCGGGGTTGAGTGTGGAACATGCATTTGCTGAGGGATCAGGGTGTTATCAGTCAGGTGTGTGACCTGGCTCTGCTCTGTGCCGTGTTTTTGGCAGCCCTTCGATGAGGATTATTTGAACCATCTGGAGCCTCCTGTGAAGCACATGTCATTCCATGCCTACATCAGGAAGCTGACTGGAGGGGCAGACAAGTAAGGAAATCTCTGGGTTTAAGGGAATCTGGTTGGAGCTTTGGTTTTTTTAACACAAATGAAAGTACAGACAGATCTCAGTGTTGGACACGAGGATTGAATGGCAAACGGAGGAGAAAAAAACACATTAAAAAGTTGACATTAAAAAGAAAAGGCAGGAGGGGAAAAATAAGTCTGTCTTTTTATTTTATGTCCCCATTTTATTTCTATTTTTCCTTTTCTTGTGGTAATATAATTCCTTCCAGGAAACACTCCTGATGGAAGGAAAGAAGTTCCCCAATTACACCGAGCTCCAAGCCTGTTTCTCAGACTTGGTGGACATAAGTTACACAGAGGTGTAATCTTCTCCCTGCTATTCCTAAATATCACAGAGA
This sequence comes from Toxostoma redivivum, assembly GCA_013397375.1. Classification (NCBI taxonomy): domain Eukaryota; kingdom Metazoa; phylum Chordata; class Aves; order Passeriformes; family Mimidae; genus Toxostoma; species Toxostoma redivivum. The sequence goes on along the minus strand of VXBI01002377.1, from coordinate 293,058 downwards.
CTTTTAAAATCCCTTTGGAAGATGCAGCTCCGTGAGACTTCCATTTGAAGGGAATCTCCCTCTCCAGGAAGCCTTGTGCACATGAAAGGACGATTTGCTGTGGTGCTACAATCCCTTACTTCCCACACACTCCAGGAATGATTGCTCCAAAAACATTTACTGTGCTAACAGCAGCCTTTTCTTCTCCTTCTTCCTTTTCTTCTCTCCCTTCTCATCCTGTCTCTCTGTCTCTCTGTCTCTCTGTCTCTCTGTCTCCTCCTCCCTCCTGTCCCAGAGGGAAGTTTGTAGCCCTGGAGAACATCAGCTGTAAGATCAAGTCGGGGTGTGAGGGACACCCTCCCTGGCCCGAGGGGATCTGCACCAAGTGCCAGCCCAGCGCCATCACCCTCAACCGACAGGTGAGAGGAGCTCGGGCACCTGCCAGGGGACCTGGCTTTTACTTTGGGAAAGGTGACTTGCAAAAAAGCCAGCCAGGAGCACAAAGCCTCCAGGCCTTGCAAAATGGACTCCTGGGTCAGAATTTCCTCCCAGCGTGAGGATGAGCTGGCAGCACTGGTGGTGAATCCTGGTGATTAATCCTCCTGCTTTTCCTCATGGGATCCAAAAGGCCACTGAGGTTCTGCTTGTTTCCTCCTGAATTTCAGTGTCCTTTTCCCTGCTGAGGCTCTTGGGGTGAAGGTCCCAGTGAAGCCCCCGAGGTGCTGGGGGTGCTCAGCACATCCCATGCTCCAGGCTGAGCAGGGAGCAGTGCTGAAGGGTGGGAGCTGAGCAGAGGGAAGAGGGAGGGACTCCCCAGGCTCCCCCAGCCCTGCTGTGCAGGATCCAGCTCCGGAGGGTGGTGTGTGTCCTGGGAAGGGACCAGAGCCAGCAGAGGACGGCCTGACACTTGAACTTTGTCAAACAGAAATACAGGCATGTTGACAACATCATGTTTGAGAACCACACAATTGCAGATCGCTTCCTAGACTTCTGGAGGAAGACAGGGAACCAACATCTGGGCTACCTGTACGGCCGGTACACGGAGCACAAAGACATCCCGCTGGGAATCCGGGCGGAGGTGGCAGCCATCTATGAACCCCCCCAGGTGAGAGCCAGGGCCCACTCAGAATTGGGGAACACACAAACACCTTCTTCGTTTGGAAAACCTCACACAGTATTTCCAGCTGCAAGGAAAACTGTCCTTAAAAAGGTGAGACTCAGGGCCCTCAGTGCTGACTCAGAATCAGGGGACACACAAACACCTTTTTAGTTTGGTGTTTCCAGCTGCAGCTCCCCAAGGAAAACTATCCTGAGGCAAAGAGGACATTATTTATGTCCTTAACATCACCATCCATTGCAGCCATAGAAAACTCCAGTTTTAAACTCCAGTTTTGCTTTTTTGTTGTTTTTTTAACCTTGGATTTAAATCCAGGGTGGCTGTAACGGTGAATTTCAGTTTTAATGTTTCCTTGATTCCTGGCTTTCCAGCAGATTCTGTGCTAGGGAAAAAACAATTGCAGTCCTTGCTTCAGTTCCTTACCAGCTCTCTGGTAAAATTGAAGCAGCTTAATTAGATAGAATGAAGTCTCAATGATTTGAAGGCGAAATGATGGAGAGGCCGAGGATGGGTTTGGCTGGAGCAGCCGGAGTCCCCACTAGGTGGGGCACGGCACCACTCCTTAGCCGAGTGCTCCTCATGTGTTTCCTTCCTCCTCATGGTTTCTGCACGGCTGCCAAGTAAAATCCAACAGATTGTCAGTGGAGAAGGAACAAATGGGAGTGTGGCTTGAGAGCAGAGTGGCACAGGGAGGTCTCTGGGGTGACACCAGTCTGTGGTGATGCCCAAGGGGAAGCCCAGACCTCTGCTCCTACCCTCTGCCTCACTGCCCACAGTGTCTGTACTGGGTTTTCCCCAGTTCTGTGTCACTAACCAGTGTCTCTTTGCTGCAGATTGGCACCCAGAACAGCCTGGAGATCCTGGAGGATCCCAAAGCCGAGGTTGTGGATGAGATCGCAGCAAAGCTCGGCCTGAGAAAGGTCAGGATGGGTCAGGTCTCATGTGTCCATGTGTGGCAGGGCAGTGGTCAGCAATTCTCTGCAGCTCCATGGGGTTATCCAAGACCCTCTAGGTTACATAAATCTTGCTAAAGTGTCAGCAGCTGTTACATTTTTAGGTCTGAAACCCAATCCAGAGGATTTTCCCCAGCACAGGCCCCTTGCACGGCTATATGGCTGCAGTAGCAGGGGCAAAGCAGCACAAACTCCATCTTCCCTTTCTTTCCCCTCCAACAGGAGCCATTCCTGGGAACATCTCCCTGGCAAATGCTAATTTGGCCCAGATGGAGCTGGAGTTTCCTCTGTGCTCCGTTTCCAGGAGCAGGGGCTGCCCTTGGATTGTGTTCCCCTCCTTGTTGCTGCAGGGAGTCAATGGTGTGTGGGGTTAGGGGTGCAGGTCCCCCTCAGTTCCAGCCTGCAGTGATCCCATCAGGATCCCCTGATTTCCTGCCAGCCCTCCAACCTGTGCTGATGTTTTCCGGTTTGGGAGCAGCGTTGGAATGGTGGGAATGCCAGGAATGGGATGCACACAAAACAAGATTTGACTTGCTGGAGAAAACCCGCCTGGGAGAAGTCTCAGTGCAGACTGTAAACATCTGGGGAGGGCTTTGTTCTCCCAGATAAGATCCCACCCCTTGCCAGAGGCTGGAGCAAAACTTCTCTGTGTGTTATTTATTTCCATGTTTTCCCATCAGATATTTTTAATCCATGGGAATTAACACGTCACCAAGTGCTGGGTGCAGGGTTTGGTCTGCCTGGGCTCCAGGGGAGTTGGGATGGGTTCTGCCTTGGAAGGGTTAATGCTGTGTGAGCTGGGGTTGGCACCTGGGTGGAGAGGGATCATCCCAAGGTGTGTGTCCTGTGTGGAAGGACTGATCCCAGGGTGTTTGGACACATGTGACACATGTGTGAAAGGATTCACTCTGAGCTGTGTTTGTACCACAGAAAGCAGCAATGTGCTGTCTGGGGTCAGTGCCCACTCCAGTTTGGAATGAATCACACTCCAGTATCAGCTTTCTCTTAACCACTGCATGCAAGATTCCAACTGGGATTGTGTGAGAGGTTCAGACTGAGGCCACATGAGCTGCTCTGTCACCTGTGGGCTCTGAATCCTGCTCCAAACTCTCTGGAGGAAATTCCGCGGGTGGGAGCAGGTGGTGGCACAGAGGCCTCTTGCAGCCTCCAGATCTTTCCATGAAAAAATATTCCATAGTGAAACCTAATGCTGCAGGTGCCCTGGCTGGCCAGCTGGCATGCTGCTGCTCCTGGAAATGGGATTCCAAGGAGCCCAGCACAGCTGGGAGAGCCATTCCCTGCAGGCAGTGTGCACAGGGCCGACAGGAGCCAAGAACATCGTGTCCTGTGAGCAGAAAATGTCTGAGCTCTTCTGGTTTCCTCTTTCCTTCTGTTTTTTTTTGTCCTTTTTTCCCTTAAAGCAATGTTCTCCATCCCCATTTGTAGGTTGGCTGGATATTTACTGACCTGGTGTCAGAAGACACACGGAAAGGCACCGTTCGATACAGCAGGAACAAGGTGAGATCCAGGGGTGACCCAGTGAATTCCAGCTCCTGTGCCAGGCAGAGAGCTGAGCCAGGGCTGCAGGTGGTACTGGAATTATTGGGAGGTGGGGTTTTCTGGCACTTCTGAAGGAAAAGGAGCTGGAACCCTTGGATATGTTGGGATTGAGCTGTTTGGGAAGCAGCAGAGCTGCTGGAGCCCTTCACACCCCTGCTTTGAGGAAATGGTGCTCATGGAATCATGGAATAGTTCTGGTGGAAAGAGACCTTAAAGCTCATCCAGTGCCACCATGGGCAGGGATGACTTCCACTATTCCAGGGTGCTCCCAGCCCCAATGTCCAACCTGGCCTTGGACACTTCCAGGGATCCAAAGTCAGCCACAGCTTCTCTGGGCACCCTGCCAGGACCTCACCCTGCTCACAGGGAAGAACATCCCAAAATCCCATCTATCCTTGCCCTTTTTAGGGCTAAGAAAACTCGAGGGAGTGGAGGGGAATGTGAGGGACAAACCCAGCGAGGCAGAGTGACTCAGAGGATGTTCCCATGGGCTGGGCTTTGTGACACATACGTGGCTCAAACTTCGACCTCCTCAGCTTCCTGTCCTTGTAAACCCAGTGATACCCATATTTGGAAAGTGAAACTTGATTTTACAGAAGAAAAGGAAGGTGTGTAGAGGTGGGTGGGACTCGATGTGTGACAGTCCTGAGGCAGCCCAGGGCTGGGGAGCTGACAGGTCACATTCTTGTCCTGGGCTCTGCAGCAGCTTTCCACGAAAGCGTGTTTTCCTGGGGTGTTGGTCGTTTTCCTTGGCTGCAGCCCAGGGAAATAGGTCTGGGCTACGTCACCTTGTCCTTTGGCTGATTGGAGTCCGTGCTCTCCCCTCAGGACACGTATTTCCTGAGTGCAGAGGAGTGCATCACAGCTGGCAACTTCCAGAACCAGCAGCCCAACATCTGTCGCCTCTCTCCCGATGGGCACTTTGGATCCAAGTTTGTCACAGTTGTGGCTACAGGTACAAACTGGCCTCAGCCCTCTGGGCTTCACCTGAATTACCTCTTGTTAGTAGAAGAATAGACCAAAAATCACATATCCTGCTTCCCATCTGTCCTATTTAACAAGGGGTTTGCTCTATCAACTAAAATACTTCCTCATTCTTTGTTTTAGCCTCTCTACAATTACTCACTTATTATTTATTTGCCTGTTTTTTACCTTACAACTGTTTAAAGAGACAGAATTGAGGCTCAGCCCCACCTCTCTGACCCAGAAATCACTCTCTGCTTGCAGCCAGGGCAACAACTGTTGCTCACTTTTTGTTTCAAATCCTTAAGCTCCAAATTCTGTTGCCTGGAAGCAGCAGTGCAGAACCACAACACTTCAGAGTTATGGATTAGTTCCTCCTTCAGGAGAGATCTTTACCTCCCTCATGTTGCTTTCAGGGAAACCTGACAAGGAAAAAAATCTGTGAGGGAAAAAAAAAAATGTTTGGAAACAATTTTTTTTGGCTGAGTAAAACAGAAGCTCCTGCAAAGTGCTTATGGTGAAATCCTTTGGTTTTCAGGGAGTCTCTGTAGATGGGCTGGGCTGGGAGGGGGACACTGGCATGTGCTGGGAGGGCTGGAGTGTTCCCAGTTCACTCTGTTCTTCTCCATGGGATGACACATGTCTTCATTTAAACCTTCCCTGGAGCAGAATCGCTGGTTCTGGCTCTGTTTAACACAATGAAAAACCCCTCATGACTTCCAAATAACATCCAGAGTGAAAAGTGAAAGTGGGATGGGACATTGCCTGCCCTGAGCCTGGCTTTGTAAGGGTTCCCAGGGCCTTTTTTTCAGTGAAAAAGCTCTTGTTTTAGTTAACAGGCATGGGCCTGTATGTTCCAGACTGCTAAACACATCAATCTCTCATTAAATATAGATCTGTATCTCTCTTTTTATATATATATATTTATTTAATATATTTTTTTTAAACAAGGTGTTTTACTGAGCAAACAACACTGCGTTCAGGCCTTCCCCCTTCCTGGTCTATGTTCAATTTCTAGGAGTGTTTGTTCTGGAGCAGTGAGTGATTGAGGTTACAGATCAAAGGGTAGAAAAGGAATATTTCCTCTTTGCTGTTCCAGCTGATTTCATTCTCCTCTGTTCAATCAGCCCAGCAGGTTCTATTTAAACACTTGAGTCCCTCTTTTTATGCTGCAGAAACGTATTTGGATAGTTTGCCTCAACTTTGCCTTTAAATCCTCCACATGGATTAATTCCTATTCCCTCCTGAATTCCTAGCTTTGGAAATAGTAACGTTTTCCTACCATCTGCCTCCCTCCTCTCTTTCCAGTTGTATTCCAGGACACATGACCTGATGTTGCTTACATTATCCAAATGAAAGCGCCAAGCATGTGATCCTTCCATGAGCCAGGCTCTTAATTCCCACTTTCCATGTCAGATTTCCACCAAAGCTTCCAGTACAGGCTGAGAAAACACTGTTCAGGCTTGGCATGACCAGGTGATCTGCAGCTCAGGGATCCTTGGGAGTGAAACAGGGCCACAGGAGCTGCATGCCTGAGTTTTGTTTGGAAAAAGGAGATGCCTGCAGGGTAGTGGAGGGTGATGCTGTCAGAGCCCCCAAAAGGGCAGCTCCTCCTCCTTGGAGCTCCTGGCAGAGCATTCCTGCTGTTCCCTGGGCTCTGTGCTCTTGGGATAGTTGTGGAAATGCAAGTGGCTATAAAAATGTGGAGTTTAGAGGAGTTCTTGCCATGCAGGAGCACCTTCATCTCAGTGTTCATCACTGTTAGCCTTGTGTTTAATCATGGAGTCCTGGAATTGTTAAGGTTGGAAAGAGCTCCAAAATCAAGTCCAGCCTTAGTGCTGCTCTTGCAGTCGTTTCTGTTGGAGTTACACCTGGGAAATCACCCCTGTGCAGGATTTTCAGGAAGAATTTCTTCAGGGTTGTGAGATGGAGTCCCCACCCCTGAAGGTGTCCGGGGACGTTGACCTGGGTGACAATGCGTGGATGGGTCACAGATCAATCTTGGAGCTGTTTTCCAGCCTCAGTGATCCTGGGATCTTTAACCATCCTGTCCTCCCCCAGGTGGTCCTGACAACCAGGTGCACTTTGAGGGGTACCAGGTGTCGAACCAGTGCATGGCCCTGGTGCGGGACGAGTGCCTGCTGCCGTGCCGGGACGCGCCGGAGCTGGGCTATGCCAAGGAGTCCAGCAGCGAGCAGTACGTGCCTGATGTCTTCTACAAGGTGAGGGCTCAGGGCCTGGATGTGCCCACACTGATCCTGAGGAGCAGCAGGGGAATTGTGCATCCAGAGCGGGTCCAAAATATTCAATTTCCTAGAGTCGTGGGATGGTTTGGGTTGGGAGGGACTTTAAAGCTCATCCCATTCCACCCCTGCATGGGCAGGGACACCTTCCACTATCCCACCAGCCCTGTCCAGCCTGACCTTGGACACTTCTCTGGCTAAACTGGGCCAAGGCCTCATCCCCCTCACAGGGAAGAATCTCTTCCCAATATCCCATCAAACCCTGCCCTCTAGCAGTGGGAAGCCATCCCCCCTGTCCTGTCACTCCATGCCTTGTCCAAAGTCCCTCTCCAGATTTCTTGGAGCCTTTAGGTACTGGAAGGGACTCTCAGGTCTCCCTGGAGACTTCTTCAAGTAAATATCTCCAGGTGAATACCCTCTGCTCTGGACTCACTCCAGCAGCTCCATGTCCTTCCAATGCTGAGGAGCCCAGAGCTGGAGCAGCTCTGCAGGAGGGGTCTTGGAAGGACATGAGGTGTCACTGCTGCCTTTGCCTGCTGCACTTTGGGGTTGCTGGTGATGGATGGAATGTCACTATTCTCTTGCCAGTTGTTCCTGAAGCCCTTCAGCCCCTCCTGTGCCTGCATGGCTGAGTTGGGAACTCTGGATCAGGCTCCCTGCAGATGCCAATAGCACTGCTGCTCCAGCCAGGGCTCCTGGTGCCCCATGAGCAGGGACAGAGGAGTTAATTAATGGCACTGCTTGCTGGCTAATTAGCCATCCATCACCCCGTTAGTTATCTCCTTCCTGTCCTGTCTGCTCCTGCTGCCTGTCCTTTAAAGAGCATGGGATAAGGAAAGCTGCCTTGGTTTGGGAGGAGTGGAACGAGGGGATTGTGCTCCAGCAATGGGAATAGAGCTGGTCAGGGTGTTCTGAACGTGGGACTGGAAAGTGCAGCTTTCTCTGTGAGCCTCCATGGTTTCCATCCCTTAGTGCCAGGCTGCTGGCTTGCCTTGACCCCACCTGGAAACAAGGAACAACTCTGGGCTGAATCCAGTGCTGGAGAGGCAGAGCAGATGGACTCCTGCTCTCTGGAGCAGGCAGCTTCCTCCTAGGAGCTGATAAACCAGGGCCGATCACAATCCAGCGGAGCAAAGGTTGGCCCTGAACGTGAGCAGGATGAGATCATCTCCTGGCATGCCCTGATCCTGCTCTGCAGCAGCCCAGGCTGTGCCACACTCGGGCAGCCCTGCAGGAGGTCCTGCAGGCCTGTGGCCCACATGTGGCCCACCCGGGGTGCTGGGAGCAGCAGGAAGCTGGTGGGTGTTCCCAAAAGGGCTTCACTCCCATCTCTAATCTGAAGCAGGGAGATAAACAAAATGGGAACGGATGGCTCCAGCCTTCCGTGGAAATTTCCATCATCCACTGATTCACTGGGTCGGGCTGCAGCTGATTTCATGTTTTAGAGCTTCTCTCCCTAATTGCACTTTTCATGGAGTGCTCCAGGATGGCCCTGCCGGGTGGGATTCTCCCTCAGCCTTCAACGGATTTGGCTCTAGGATCCCTCAGTTATTTTTGAATGTTCTTAAATCTGTGGAAAGCTTAGTCACTCCTGGCTTGGGAAACCTTTAGGGTCCCATTAAATCTGCAAGGCTTGAGATCAGAGACACTACCTCATCCTGGGATGGTGACAACAGCCGTGTCTGAGCCCCGGTGAGCTCCAGGAGGAGCAGGAATCTGGTGGCACAGAATGGAATCTTTGGGGTCCAGTACCTTGCTCCCCCTTTGTCCCCAGTCTGTGATGTGGGTTCCCCTCTGTGCTGACCCCCCCAGCCAGTTTTGAGGAGAAAGCTGCACTTTGGAGTAGTTGCTGTTTTCTCTGGGACTGTGCAGAGAAAAGCCCATGTGCGTTCCCATACAATATCCAAGTATTCATCTGAAAAGCCCTTTAGGATGAAAGGAGCTCTACAAATTAATTCTAATTGGATGAGGACCAGAAGGCTGATGTTTGTGGAGTGTGGATGTATTTATAGAACAGCCAGATGTGAGGCAGGATCCGTGGAACTCGGATCTGTCCGAGGGCAGCGCCGTGGATTCACCTCCGGTTTGCCAATGGGAAAAGGAGCTGCTTTTCTTCCATGGAAATGGGAAAGCTGATGGCACTGGCATTGTCCTGTGATTTTCCTGAGCCTGCAGCTGGGTGGTTTCTGTATTTCTTTACCATTCCCTTTCTCTTGGCCCCTTGCCTGCTGCTCCAAGGAGCCACCCCCGTGGAGTTGGCTTTGGACACGCGGCCATTGCTGTCCTGGCTCAGGAAGGGAGAGCTCTGCTCCTGTGGGGTTTGGGGACTGTGGGAACAAATTCCTTTGCTCTGAGGTGCCTCCCCAGGTAAGATTAGCCAGGAGGAAGAACAGATCCCTCCCAGCCTCCAGGGGTGTCTGGGAAGCACCAGGGCTCAGCGCTGGTTCCAGCTGGAACGGGGCATAACCAGCACGTGCTGCTTGGCCAGCTCAGCACACAGAGCTCAGGAAGGAGTCCATGATGTGCAGACACAGACACAGGGTGGGATAAAGACCCTGTGAGTGAAGATGATGATGTTGCAACAGCCACTTCACCCAGTTTCTGAGCTGAATATTCCACACAATTTTCCATCCTGTCTTCTGTCCTTGAGCAGCCTCCTGTGTCCATCTGGCTTTAGAAAACAGCTGGATTGATTTGGATTTCACTGAGAATGTACCTTGGGTTGATATTCAACTGAGGGAGTGCTCAGGGTGCAGCTGGGGGATCTCTCCCTGGGGCTGCTGCACCCCATCCCTGCTGTCACCTTCTCCCAGTCCACTGGAGTTCCACAGGAACTCTTTCAGTGCTGAACTGCTCCACCATTAACTTCATCAACTCTGGGAAGAGATTCCTGATGTTTTACAGACGCTTTAAAACTCCTGGATAATTGGATTTGGGGGCTGGCTGGCTTTGTCTCTTATCACAGGTATTTGTGACAGCTCAGTGCAAACACGATGTCATCGTCATCTTTGCAGTGAATTGCATTTTCCAGCTGCCTTAACATCCCCCCAGACTTTTTTTAGGATGTTTTAATGTGCCTCTAGAGCTTCTTTGGGAGGGTTTAACATTCCCCCAGAGTTTCTTTGGGATGGTGTAAGACAAAAGCTCTTTACAAGCATTGTGCAAGAGCCCTTTGCCCTCGAGTCCTGCACGTGCTCTGAGCTCTCCTGTGGCTGAGCCCTGGCCTGGCACCAGTGGCACGTGTCCCATCCCTCCCTGGGACAGCCCCAAGCCAGGACCCTGCTTTTATTAGAGCCCAGCAGGACCTCTGAGGGAGGCTGTCCTACCATGGCATTGGAAATCCTCTTCCCAGGGAGAGCCAGGCTGCGGGGAGTGCTCACTGACGGGGAAGGACTTCCCTGGCTGCCCTCCCACCAGCTCATGAGCCGCCTTAGCCTTAAATGTCCCAGCTGCTGCGGGGAGGAGGATGCTGGATTAGCTCAGCAGGAGTCTCCTGGGAAGGGTTTCAACTCTCCCTGACCTGTCACTTGCTCTTGGAGAAGTCGCTTCACTTCTGCGCCTCAGCCGCGCTCGCTGTGCGAGGGGCAGGACTGCCCGGGAAAGTGCCTGGAAGTCAGCAGAGGGAAGAGCAAAGCTGGGATTTATTCACACATGGCAAGGACAGATGGCTGCCGAGCTCCACCGTGCCTTCAGCAGAGGGAGCAGGTCGGGAATAACGGCGTGGGATGCGGGATGCTCCGAGCATGGGATGGTGGCAGCGTGGGATGGTGACAGCATGGAATGCTCACAGCTGGCCTGGGACATGGATCCTGAGCCTCCCTCCTGGCTGGCAGCTCCCCGGGCTCCTCACTTGGCTTCTCCCCTCACCTTCCATGGATAATCCTGAGGCCACCCAGAAGTCTTCCCATCCTGCTGAGGTTCCACCCTTTTCCCTGTTCACCCTCATCCCTGTGCAGCTCCTGCCTCCAAACAGTGGGTTGAAAGCTCTAATCCCAGTTTCGATGCAATCTCCGCTGGGATGATGCATTGTCCAGACCCTCCAGGCTTTGCTGCTGGAATTTTGTCCGGAAGCCAAATGCTCATCACTTCATTAATCCCTTCCTGGCCTCCCTTTGGAGCTGGTGCCACTGGGCTTTGGGGGTCTCAGGCTGCAGCAATAACAGGAGGGTCCTGGTGATGCCAAGCTCAGGATAAGGATCTTCCTCCCAACAATCCCAACCTGATGTTCATGAAGGCCTTTAAAATGTAATTAAATAATCATGGTGGTGGGAGAGGAATGTTGGGGTTTGGGGGGACTGTCCTGTCAGGATCAGGACGTGTCCTTGGCTCAGGGGAGTGAGGTTGCAGTCTCTGGATGTCTTGGAGGCCTCAGCAGCATGCCATGATAAAGCAGGCATTTAACATGGAAATCCCCAGAGGCGGAGATTAAAGCCAACAGGTGCTGGAAAAATGTTTCTGCATATTAGAACTTAATTAGATTGGAAAATGAATTCCAGATGGGCTAATTATGCGTGAGTTGTTGCAGGTCCCTTCATGCAGGGGCAGGATTGTGTTTGGGAAGTTGATTGGATCTGATTCCTGCCTCTTGTGGTATCACTGAGATCTAGAAGCAGGTTGGCTCTGGGGTCCTGTGATCTCCCAAAAAAAGGCTCCACAGCTCCTCCTGCTCCTGTCAGTGCCAGAGAGATCTGAGGCCACAACCTGTCATGTGCGAGGAGCAAAGATCCTTATCGGGATTGCCTTTCAAAGGAGCTTCAAAGACTGGAAGGGAGATTTTTTTTACAGGGGGAACAGTTCCTGTGGACAGGAGGTGCTTGGGGAGGGGGTCAGGAAAGGGGGACTGTGCCTGGAGGGGAGCAGCGTGCTGGAGCCTGCTGGGGCGAGGTCTGACTGGGAAAGGGATGGTGCTGGCTGCTGCTCCACATAGCTGTGCTGTGTAAACACCAGGCAGAGCGGGGGAGTGGTGCTGGAGTGGTGTTCTCAGGGAGAAAACACGGCTGGCAGAAAGGGGAGGGAGTCCTGGAGTCAGCCGTGGGCAGCAGAGCCCTGCATGGTGCTCCCTGGCTCAGCCCATGGAATGCTGCTCCCATCCCACACAGGAGGAACAGGACTCAAAACCTTCAGGGGTGACAGCTCCAGATCCAGCTCCTACCACCAGAGCCCATGGAACGTCCAGTACAACGTCCCTGACTGGAATTACGGGTGTATGATTTATGTGGGGCTCCATGAATGATTTATGCCACGTTAAGTGATGATTTAGGGAGAAAACACAACCCCCTCGTACGGAATCTTTAATGAAAAGTGTCAGTTCTCCGGGATTTATTTCCGAAGCGGCGTTTGAACCCGGCGTGTTTGACATCAATCACGTCTAATTGTCAGGTTATGATTAATGAACATATGCCGGCCGTTTGTCTGCCTAATTAAACTTTATGTTCCCTTCGTCTGGCAAAGCAAAACAAGTTTACGCCATGGGATGTGCTGGTTCCAAGGGTCTGGGTCTGAGAAAGTTCCCAGTTCCCAGATGAAGAGTTGGTTGAGGCACTCCTGGACTTGCAGAAAGGCAGGTTTGCCTCAGCTGAGGCAGAGGTGACCTGTCCCTCTCTTTGAGATGGGACTAAACTCCTAAATGACATTTAAAACCATGGAATTGTAGAATATCTGGATTGGAAGGGACCCACTTACAAGGGTCCTGGAGTAGAGTCCCACCTTTACACTCCTTGGATAATTCCATGCCTCTCTCTAGTGGAATGTGACCCCACACTCTCTTGGCTCACAAGGAAACAGAGATCCTGATTGCAGAGATGCTGTAATTACAGAGATCTCCAGCCCCAGTGAGCAGCAGGGAGCTGAGCAGCCCTGCACCACCCATCCAGGTTCTTTTCCACACCCTCAGTGATCTGCCAAAGCTCAGGATTCTGCGTGAGCATTTCCAGGGCAGGATCCCTTGGGCTTCACAGCACTTTCAGGCTCAGGAATAATCCAACTCTTTTTCTTTCAGGACATAGACAAGTTTGGGAATGAGATCACCCAGCTGGCTCGCCCGCTCCCGGTCGAGTACCTCATCATAGATGTGAGTATTCCCCCAGGAGATGGTCAGAGTGGAGCAAACTCCTAACCCACCTCTGAAATTCCCACTGGAGGGGATTCCTTAGACAGATTATCCTCCTCTGCCTGCTGCTGCCAGGCATTCCTCGCAGGGAGGTGGCTGCCCTGCTCCGTGGGGTCAGTGTGGTGCCAGGGAACACATTTGTTTTCCAGGAAAGCACTGCCTGGTGCCTTATCAGGGCTCTGAGCTGGCCCAGAGCCACATGGCCGGGAAGCAGCAGCCCCATGGACCCGTGTCCCGGGCACTGCCTAATGAGGAAACTCTTAGCAGCAATTAGGGATCCATCTCCTTTGAGTGACTCAGCAGGTTGTCCAGAAATGCCTTTTCTTGGAGGAGGGAATTCGCTCTCTGGCACAGCTTGGCCGGAGCAGAGCTGCTGCCAGGCACGGCACAGCTCAGCCCCGGGGCTGGGAAACAAAGTTACAGCATGGAAGGCAGGAAAGCAAATAATTGGGATGCCAGATGATATTGCTGGAGTTGGAGGTGGTGCCAACAACCATTAGATCCACCTGGAGCAGCCTCTCTAGTCCAGCTGCCCCTGGCACAGAGCAAGGGAGTTCCTGCAGGAGGGAAGGCACCTGTTCCTGGGATATCTGGGGTGTCACTGGGATGAAAACAGAGGGGTGGAAGGAGCATTAGGATCCCCCCAGCACCTCCCTCCAGCAGCAGCTGCCTGGCACAGGGCACAGCTGTGCCAGGATTGCTGTATCCCAGTGACCTGTGCAGAGAGGGATGCTCTCCATGGCATCTGTCAGGACCAAACTCATCCAGCTTCCTTAGAAAGGGAGCCAAGGGCTGTGCTGATGGAATATCACTTTAAATTAAATTCAAAGCCATCAGATCCCTGCAGGGTCCCTCACTGGCTGAGCTGCTATCATGGCCGTGACTATTCTCAGCTATCTGACTTGCTTCCCAAATCCCACTGATCTCTGATCATCCTTCCTTAGATTTTTTTTCTTTTTTTTGTTTTAGATTACTACAACTTTCCCCAAGGATCCAGTCTACACTTTTTCTATTTCTCAAAATCCATTCCCCATCGAGAACCGCGATGTGCTGGGAGAAACTCAGGTGAGGGGCAATTCCTGACAGAGCCAGATTCCACAGGGATGGACTGTGCCTCCCTGGTGCTCACTGACATCTGCAGAGGGACAGCTGTGCCCTCAAGTCACCCTTTCCTGCCCTCAAGTCACCCCTTCCTGGCTCAGCTTGCCAAGGTCCTTCCTGCACGGAGCAGTGTCTGCATGCCAATGCCGACTGCCGGCCGGTGCTGAGCTCCTGCCGGATCCACGATGGGATCAGAGCTCCCTGTGCCTGCCAGGCAGCTCCAGCCCCATGGTGACAGCACAAACCTGCTGACACTGGGTCTGTTCTGCTCCCAGAGTGCTGCCTTCTCTTCCTGGGTGGAATCTTTAAGCACAGAAGGCTGTTTCTGCAGAGGATGGGGAGGAAAGGGCTGCTCTGTCCTCTTCTCCCTCTTTTCTGTAGGAACAAGGCTGGAGCTGCCTGAATGCCCCTCAGCACCTCTTGGATCTGAGATGAGCTCTGTAGGTGCTGGGGTTGGTCAAGAGGAGCTCCTGTGGGTCCAGAGATCATTTTTCCTGGAAGTTGTTAGCTGCGATTCAGTCAGAAATCTGATTTTGGGAATGTCCCTGCACATTGCAGACAATATCCAGAGGGACAGGAATATCTGCAAGTGGATCCAAATAGGAATTGACTTCTTTTCATTACTGTCCCCTCTCCCCAGGACTTCCACAGTTTGGCCACATACCTGTCACAAAATACTTCCTCCATTTTCCTAGACATCATTTCTGATTTCCATCTGCTCCTCTTCCTGGTCACAAACGAGGTCATGCCTCTGCGGGTACGTAACAGGGCTGGGGGGATCCTGTCCCCACACCACCCCCCTATCCCAGGGCCCTCAGCCCCTCCAGGGGTCCCTCAAGTGAGTGGAGGTGACCATTCCTGCCATCCCATGACCTTGGGCAGGGCTTTGTGCTGGCTCTTGCCGACAAAGCTGTTGGGAGAAGGTTTAAAGAGTTTTAAAACCTTTTTAAAACTCTAAACACAAAGCCCCTAAGCTGCTGGGAGCACTGAGGGGGGTGGTTGTCCACATGATCCCAGAGCCAACTTGGCTGCAGCTCCCAGAGCTGGAAATGTTTTAAAAAATTATCTCAGAATCAGGAATTTGGTGGGAACAATAAAGAGATCAGAGCCCCCAGAACTCAAGGCCAGCCAGTGAGGTCCTGGCTGTGCAGCTCTGCTGCCCTTGGCCGGGCACTGGGGGCCTGGCAGCTGTCCTGGCACCCCCGGAGCTTCCTGGTGAGATCCAGCTGGGCTGTGCTTGCCAGAGGCTGCGCATGTGCGAGGCAGCCGGGATGACCATGGGCAGCTGGAGATCAGGATGGGAACAGGGATGGGGCTGCAGTGCTCCACCATGGAGGGATTGTACCTCTGGGAGTTAGGACTGGCCCACAGTGCCAGGACACTGGTCTGCAGGCATAAGGAATACCTGCTGGAAGCAGAGGAAAGGTTTTGGGGTGTTGGGATCTGTCTGGATGCTGGGGAGCAGAGGGATACACAGGGGCACCCTAAAGATGTTGGGAAAGGGGGAACAGCTCAGATTCAGAGTCCTGCCTTGCACTGTAGGGGTTCCCAGTGCTCATTTCCCACCTGTGACTTCCAGGACAGCATCAGCTTGTTGCTGGAAGCCGTGAGGACCAAAAATGAGGAGCTTGCACAGACCTGGAAAAAATCGGAGCAGTGGGCGACCATCGAGCAGCTCTGCAGTAAGAGGGGGGTCCCTGGGGCAGGGTGTCCCTCAGGGATGGGGGGGTCCCTTGTCCCTTGGCAGAGCTGGCTGAGGGTTGTGTGGAGCCACTCTCAAGTTCCCACGGAGGCTTGCAGAGGCTTTGTGGGGAGGAAGCTGTTCCATGGAATCCTGGAATAGTTTGGGTTGGAAGGGATCCTAAAGCTCATCCCATCCCCTACCATCTTCCACCAGACCAGGTTGCTCCAAGCCCCATCCAGCCTAGCCTGGAGCACTTGCAGGGATGGGGCAGGGCTGGTGCAGGGGGCTGCAGGGTGGGATGTGCAGAGGGATCCCAGCACTGCCCCGGGCTCTCTCCGCAGGCACGGTGGGTGTCCCGCTCCCGGGACTGCAGGAATACGGCGCCATGGGGGGCTCATCACACGCCGTGGCCGCAGCCATGTGGCCCTGCCAGCACTGCACCTTCATGAACCAGCCGGGCACGGACCACTGCGAGATGTGCAGCCTGCCCCGTTCCTAGCCCCGCTCCTGCCCGGAGCCACCCGGAGCGGCCGGGCAGCGCCTGTCCCTTCCCTCTCCTCCCTTCAGCTTCCAGCCCGGGCTGTGGAGCCAGGCACGGGTGGCTCCAGCCCCCCGGTTACTCCTTGCTCCCTTTTGGGGGCTCCCAGCCCGGACAACCAATGCTTTCCTCAGCCTGTGCATGGGCTGACCCCCCACCATCCTCAGCTGCTGCCAGCCTGCCCTGGGGGAGCTGGGGGCCTTAGGGAGCTGCCCGTGCCCGCCTCCTACCCAAGGGGAGAGGGAGGCTTTGGCATCTCCCTGCCCACGGCTTTGCTCTCATTCCCTGCCCGCCTGAGTGCCTGGATCCCGACAGCTCTGGCACTGACCTGCCCCGGTGGCACAGGCAGGTGGCTGTGACATTCTCAGAGCAGGACAGGCACCCCTGGACACTGAGCATGGGGTGGGCACGTGCCAGCTCGTAGCTTGGCACTGCTTGGTGAGCTTTGGCACCCCTTGGGGGCTGAGGGAGGGGCGTCCCCTCCGGGTGCCGTGTCCCCCCACTGTGCACGGTTGGGCTCCCAGGGAAGGGTTGCAGGGCAGCCACGTAACTCGGGCACCCACCTTGCCTCCATCATGCCCTGGGAGCCAGATCTCCAGTTGGTGCCTTCCCACGTCCCTCCAGAGCATGTCCTGGCTGGAGCTGGGGCTCGGGGTCTTGCCCCCCAGCCTCCCTTCAGCCCCCAGCTGGGGCTGCCCTGGGCACGGCTGAGCAAGGGAGAGGGGCAGGTGGATGCTGGAGGGGCTCAACCTTCTTCTCACAGGGCCTCTGATCCCCAGGCCCATTCTGGAGCTCCCCAGCCCTGGCTCCACAGGCTCTGGTTCAATCCCGGGGGCACCGGTTCCAGCACTGCCCCGTGTCCCCTCATGGGAGGGGTCCGGAGGGCGTGTCCTGCTCCAGGACAGCACTGCCCAGACCCCATTGGGGCAGGGACCCCCCGCCCCTCGCTGGGGCTTTCCAAAGGCTTCATCCCAAGGCCCGGCTCCGGGCTGTGGTTGCTTTTCCCCTGGGTGTGCTGGGGTTTGGGGATGCAGCGCTGGGAGCGCCCGGGCCGGGCTGGGCTGACCCAGGCGCGGGGGCTGCAAGTAACGTGGAATAAAAGCACCTCAAACCAGAGCCTCCTGCACTCTTGTCACCCGTCCTGGGGTGCTTCACCTTCCTAACAGGAATGGGGGAACGCTGCAACCCAGTGTGTGCCTCCTGCACTCCTTCACCTGGGCCAGGATGGGCCCGCGATACTCTGTGTAAGGAGTGGAATCTGGGGAACCCTGTGTCCCACCACTGTCTCCTGCACTTGTGTCATCTCGGCTGGGATACTGTGTTCCCGCTGGGAATGGGGGCACACTGTGCCCCATCACCTGTGCCAGGATGGGACCAGGATGCTCCGTGTTCCCAGCTGCAACAGGGGGACACAGCACCGTGCCTCCTGCACTTTGTCACCTGCGACCAGCCAGGGCCGGGATGCTCCACATTCCCGGCGGGACTGTGTGTCCGGGCTCGTGTCCGCGGTCTGTTTGCAATCAGCCCCGGAGCCGCGTGCGGCCGGGCCCGGTGCCAGCCCCAGGCTGGAAAAGGGGGAGCGGGAGCGACGGGAGCCAGAGCCGGGGAGCACAGCCCGGCGAGCGGCCGCGGCAGCAGGAGCGGGGAGGCGGCACCTGCCCAGCCCGGCCCTGGGGGACAGCACACCTCGGGGACACGGGGACACGGCCCTGCCATGGCCCGGCTGCTCCCCCTCCTGCTCCTCGCAGCTCTGGGCTGGGCGGCCAGGCCAGGCCGGCGGCCAGCGGCGTGGGACGATGGAGCTGATGGTAATTCCCAACCCTCGGCACCCCCTTCCTGCTCGGCACCCCATTCCCACCGGGCTGTGGGCATGGGGAAGGGCCTGACCGAGCAGCTGGCCGGGTGGGGGAGTCCCAGGTGAGGGGCTGGGTGAGGCTCCCGCTCCTGGGGGGCTGCTCGTGGTCCCAGCCCAGCCCCTCCAGCCCAGAGACCCTCAGCGAGGGGCTGCGCCAACCTGACGCTGGTTCTGGACAATTGGAAATTCGCCATCACGTCCCAGCTGAGGAACCTGCTGCTGTCGGACCACCAGACCGTGCTGCCCGACTACGGCCGGTGAGGGGCTGGGGGGCAATCTGGGGGGTCCCTGGGGGGATATTTGGGGTCCCTCGGGGGATATTTGGAGGTCCCTGCCCTCACGCCGCTGCGCCCGCAGGATCCCGGCGCTGTCGGGAGCCCTAGACGAGCTGTACCGGGATTTCCGCGGCCTGAAGGAGCAGCTGGGCCGGCTCTCGGATCGCTTCGCCCACCTCGAAGCTTCCGTGGAGCAGCTGAGCCGGGCCCGGGGCGCTGCAGCCCCTCCGCGCCGGGGGGGGATCCCGCAGAGCCCCCGCAGGGCCCCCGGGAGCCCGCAGTGAGC
>VXBI01002377.1:262230-273696 GCA_013397375.1 Toxostoma redivivum | reverse complement strand
AACTGGAGGTCCAGACGTGCTGTGGGGGGCTGGGGGGCTCTGAGAGGGGCAGGGGGGTCTACAGGGCTGTGTAACCACACACTGCCCACAGCTCGGGGCTCTGGGCTCAGCCCCTCACACCCTCGGTGTCCCCCTGCCCCCTCCCCACATCCCCAGGCCGGCACTATGGCACAGGTGGGGCACAGGGTGGATTACCTGGCCGGATTCTGCTGCCCGGTGGGGGGGCTGGTGGCGGGCAAGCCACGGGTGCTGTGCCATGAGAATGAGATCTACCTCTCCAACGGCACCGAGTTCGTCTACGTGTACGACCAGGAGGGCAAAGTGCTCAAGGTGAGGGGCTTGGCGGGGTGGGGGTTCACCCCGCGTCCCCCATCCCATGGGGACACCCCAGTCATATCCCCACTCCCTGTGCCTGGATTCCCTCTGTCAGGATCCAGCAAACAAACCCTACAAGCAGCACCCTTTGTTTTGGGGTTTGGGGGTGCTGCCAGCTGGCCCCTCTCCCAATCCTGTGGGACACCCTTTGGATCAGACTCCACAGGCTCATTCCCCCCAGCACAGAGGCTTCTCTCCCCTCTCCCCCCAGACCTGGTGGCTGTCCCTGCTGTCACAGCAGCCTGACTGACACGCTGCTGCCTTTGTTAATTTGTTCTGATTATCATTTCTAAGAAATCCACCGCTGTAAGAGCGGGATCTGCCTCCCACACTGCGCTCCCGCTCGGCAAAGTAGAGCACGTACCCTGCTCCCTGTTTTCCTTCCCCTCAGGGAGTGGGAATGACAGGCTGCCTCAGCCCCTCTCCCACCCCCTGCCCAGGAACACCCAGCTGGGTGCTGCCCAGGGATCTGTTTGTCCCTGGAAATCACTGGATCCACCTCTGCAGGGAGCTGCCTTGTCCCTGCCGCCCCTCCGGGTGCCGTGGGAGGTGACATTTGTTTCTGTCCCCACCGCCAGGCTGTGTACCGCTGCCCCGACCAGGTGTGGCACGTGGAGCTGCTGCCCCAGCCCCGGCAGCTCTACATCCTGTGCGCCCACAGCGGGATCTACTGCGTGTCCCTGGAGCAGCAGAGCAGGTGAGCCTGGGCTCACCCCCTGTCCCTGGGCTCCTGGGGCTGCCCTTCCTGCCATGGGAAGCGTGAGGCTCTGGATCCCTCTCTGCCGGTGCTAAAAGCTCTCCTGCAAGAGTTCATTACCCAGGGCCAGGCAAAGAGGCGGCCAAGGGACACGCTGGCTTCTCCCCACGGCTTGGCTCAGAGCTCTTCCGTGTTTTCCCAAAGGTTAATGGAGCAGACGGACAGCGACGGCCAAGAAAGCAACGGCCCTTCCGGCGTCTTCCCGGTGGAAGCGGACGCCTGCATCTTCCCCGATGCCAGCCTGAGCATGTTCACCCTGCTCAGCACCTTTGTCATCACGCTGGCCCAGGACGAGGGCAAGTGGTGGATGCGGCTGCACGAGCTGCCGCGCCCGGAGCAGGACGGGCCCCCGTACCGGCAGGTCAGCCAGGTGGAGTTCTGCCCCGGGACCCCGCCTGGGGACGCGGGGGACGCGCCACCCTCCTGCTTCCTGCCCGTGCTGTGCTGCGCGGCCGCGCCCGGCACCCAGGGGTTGTGGTGCTCGGGGGGCTTCGTGCTGGAGGAGCCCCTCTTCAGCCTCCTCTTCGGCATCGACGTGGCCATGCTGGAGTCGCCCATGATCCTGTGTGGCTTCCCGGATGGGCAGCTCTGCTCCGTGCCCCTCAAAGCTCTGAGCTCATCGCCCGCTGCCGACGGCTGCCGCGATGTTTCCACCCCGGCACCTCCCGTGAAGATCCTGCACCACCTGGAGGAGCCCATCGTGTTCATCGGGGCGCTGCGCACCGAGCGGCGCGCGGCCGACGACGACGACGACGCCGAGGACGAGCCACCCGCGGGCGAGCCCGGCTGTGACTGCGTGGTGGCCGTGGGCCACTACGGGAAGATGGTGGCCGTGAAGGCGGATCAGAGGGAGGAGGCCACGGTGCCGGAGCTCAGGGAGTATTACCTGCGAGGGCCCATCCTGTGCGCGGCCTGCGGCAGCGGCTCCCGCATGTACTACAGCACCCACTCGGACATCTCCGCCGTCGACCTGGACTGGGCGGGCGACTCCTCGGACCCCGAGGACACAGAGAGTGGCACCGGCGTGCTGCCCCCGGTGCTGTCCCCGGCCAGCCTCAGTATCTGTAGCGTCGTGGCTCTTTCCTTGTCCTCTCGGGCCTCAGAAGGTACTGGGGGTGGCGGGGTGGGATCCCACCTCTCCTGGCTCTGCAGCTCCGTGTGGGCTGGGTGGGGCTCTGTATTTCATCCTTGTTGGCTCCCCTTGGTTTTGTAAGTTGTTCCTGTCCATTGTGATTCCTGCTGTTCCCTGCCCATTCCCAGTCCCTCAGCTCAGCACTGCAGGACCTGGCCAGCCCTCACAGCCATGGGCTCCCTGCACGGGGCAGCCTGGGACAGCCCCGAGCCAGCTCGGATGAGGCTCCCTCCAAAAAGGGGGTGTTCAGTGTGCCTCTGGACTGGCTGCCTGCAGAGCTGTGTGTGCCACCAGCAGGGCCCCTGGGTGCTGCTGGCCTTGGCTGGGGAGTGGCAGGCACAGGGTGGTGTCCCCTCTTGGGGGTGTGTGTGTGAGTGGGGTGTGCTGTGGTGTTCTGTGTCTGTCTCCATCACATCCCACTGCCATCCTGCTCCCTGTCCCCCCACCTCAGCCATGCAGGAAGCCCTGCTCCCTTCCTGGCCCCTGACCCGCCTGTCTGTGCCCACAGGGGAGTCAGAGCTGTTGGCCCTGTCAGCCAAGGGCCGCCTCGTGTCCTGTGGCCTGTGCAGCCCCGAGGAGCCAGACGTGGAGCTGACCCCTGCTGAGATCGGCCGGAGGATCAAGGAGCTGCTCTCGGGGATAGGGGACACCTCAGAGAGGTAAAGGTGGCACCAAGCTGGGGGTTGGGCAGGTCACTGCCAGTAATTAATTATGGAACCACAGAATGGTTTGAGTAAGAGAGAACTTAGAGCTCATCCCATTCCACCTCCTGCCATGGGCAGGGACACCTTCCACTATCCCAGACTGATCAAGCCTGGCCTTGGACACTTCCAGGGATCCAGGGGCAGCCGCAGCTTCTCTGGGCAACCTGTGCCAGAGCCTCTGCACCCTCACAGAGAACAATTCCTTCCCAATATCCCATCTAACTCTGCCCTCTGGCAGTGGGAAGCCATTCCTCTTTATCCTTCACTCTGCGCCTTTGTCCAAAGTACCTCTCCAGCTCCCTTAGACCCCTTTTAGGTACTGGAAGGGGCCCTAATGTCTCCCTGGAGCCTTCTTTTCTCCAGGCTGAACACCCCCATCTCTCCTCAAGCTTTTCTCTTGGAAAACTGCTCCAGCATTTACCTTTCCTGTCTGGGAAGCCCCCCCAACCTCAATAATATAAAACCAGTGTTTGAGGGCAGCCCCCTCCCATGGCACAGCCACCCCCAGCGCTGTGGGCGGGCTGGCAGCGGCAGCCATGGCAGCAGAAGGTGGCACAGGCAGGGTGCCAGGCGCCTGCCACGCGTGCCAAGCCGGCATTAACAGGCAGGGCAGGCACATGCCTCCATCCTCCATGGCTGGCTGTGTGTGGGGAGGGGCTGTGGGTGAGCCCTCCCTCCATCCACAGCGGGATTCCTGAGGTCTGGAGCCACTCCACAGGGTCAGCTCTGATGGGAACATGGATCTGTGGCTGCCATGACGGAGAAGCTGGGTGGGATTATGGCAGGAGCAGCTCAGCTTGCCAGCACAGCACCATCCTGGCGTCCCTCCTGTCATTTCATCCCTGTCACGTTGTCCTTGCAGAGTGTCCTTCCTGAAGAAGGCCGTGGACCAGAGGAACCGAGCCCTGGCCAGCCTGAACCAGGTGATGAACGTGAGCGCGGCGCTGCTCTCCAGCCACGAGGGCCACAAGCCCATCGCCTGCACCGTCACTGCCAACTGGAGCTGCCTCCTGCTCCAGGACACCGTCACCATCTCCTGCTTGCTGGAAAACTGCAGCGAGTACAGCCTGGAGGAGGGCTGGACCCTCTGTGTCCAGCTCCTGGCCAGCCCCTGTGCCTTAGAGGAGGAATCCATGGATTCGGCCACCACCTTCACCTTCCCCATTGACCAGCTGCTCCCTGGCAACAAGCGGGAGCTGACGCTGCCCCTCGGCCCTGCTGCGGACACCAAGCTGGACCTGCCTCTGACCATCTCCTGTGCCCTCTACTACAGTTTGAGGGATATTTTGGGCAGTGGCTCCGACTCCTCCGAGGACCTGGATGATTTCCTGCCCGACGACTCGCCCCTGCTGTCCCCGGACAGAGAGGGGATCTGCCTGCCCCTCAGCCAATGCACCATTGACATGCTCCAGTGCCTCCGTTTCGGGAGCAGCCCCCCCGGGCCCGACGCCCCCCCTGCCCCCTCAGACCCTGTGGAGACCTTCCTCAAAGTGTCCCAGGAACAGACTGAACCCAAGGAGGGGGAAACCCCGGGAGAGGAGAAGCTGCCCCCCTCGGCAGCATCCATCCGAGTGTCCTCGGAGCTGCTGAAAAATGCTCTCAAAACCTCGGAAACAGGTGGGTCCCTGGAGAGGAGCATCCCAGGAGTGACAGAGGCATCCAGGGGCAGGGGTGCTGGCAGGGTGGCACTGTCACAGCTCCTCCCTTGGGCAAGGAGGGCTGTGTGACCCCATTGCCCCCACCACAGCCTTGGCACAGCTGTGGCAGTGGCATGAGTGAGCTCAGCATGTCCCAGCGGGGAGGGGGATCCAGCCTGTGCTACCCCTGCCCCCTCAGAGGCTGCCTCAGGCACAGGCTGTCAGCGGTGTCACATCTGTGCTCTGTCCTTTGGTCCCCAGATGTCCCACTTTGCTGTGCCACCCTGCGCTGGCTGCTGGCTGAGAACCCCGGGGCTGAGGTGCTGAGCAGCACGGAGGTGGCATCGGTGTGTGGCATGGCACCCGACGGTGGCCACGTCCAGCTGCTCGTCAGAGAGGCAAGGAATGGGTTAGCCCTGAGCCAAGGAACGGGTCAGCCTGCAGGGGAGCTCCCTGTCCCACAGAGCCAGCCAGGGAGATGAGTGGGAGCATGGCCATGCCATTCTGACTCCCTCCTGTGGGGCTGGAGTTCCAGTGCTGGGCTGCACGGGCAGCATTCCAGTCCATTCTCCCAACCCTGGGCTTCCCAAAGGCTGTGGTCATTTCCCTCCCTCTCTAGATCTTCCCATTTCTTTGGTTCTAGAAAACACACTTGGATTTGGGTTGTAAATCCACCCCAAGCAGAATTCCCCTCTAAAGGCACAGGGAAAACAGGGATTTCTTCCCAGCTCTCCTGCCTGCCTGACCCCACCTGAGGGGCCCCCAGGTACCTGGCACAGGTATATTTGCACCTGAGAGCTCAGATGTCCCCAGGGTGATGAGTGACAGCGTTAATTCTGCCAGGGCTCACCTGGTAGCTGGGTGCAGCTGCTCCTGGGAGGAGTGGGAGGGTTTGGGGGTGTCTGGAGCCTTCTGGGGACCCCAGTGCCTGTGGGGAGGAGTCCTGGCCCCCCACTGCCCAGCGAGGGTGGCAGTGACCCTGCTCTCACTGTCCAGGTGGCCATGAATGACCTGAGCCCTGCAGGTCCCATCCAGGCTGTGGAGATCCTGATGGAGAGCCCGTCCCTGGCCCACATGTGCAGGACACACCACGCCGTCATCCGGCGCATCCAGGTACCCCCCCGGGGGCAGGGGGGACCCCAAGTGTCCCCAAACCCCCTGGAATGGAGCCTGGGGTGCCATGGTGTGACAGACCAGCACTGCTGGGGCTGGGGGTTCCCCAGACTTTGGGGTCTCAGATTTGGAGGTTGGGCTGACAGGGGTTGCCCTGACATTGGGGCTCCCCAAGGCTCAGGGGACTCCCTTGTGGCTGGGACTCCCCAGGATTCAGACTCCTTGAGATTGGGAATTCCCAAGGTTGAGGCTCTCAGGATCTGGAGGCTGCTGGAGCTGGGACTCCCAGAGCTGGGGGTCCCTGGGGTTAAGGCTTCTGGAATTGGNGAGGAGGGGGCTGATGGCTCTGCCACAGCCGAGAAGCTCCTGAACATCTACCGGCAGCTGCGGAACCCCAGCCTGGTCCTGCTGTGAGCAGGGGGCGGCCAGCCCGCCCCAAACCCCGCCGGCCGGGGTGGGGACCCGCGGGAGAGCCCCCCACCCCAACCCCACCAGAGCAGGAGCAGGGCCGGCGGCGGTCTGGGCGGGGGGTGTGTCTGTGCGTGTTTCGTGGTCGTGTTGTCGGCAGCACCGGGAGGGTCTCGGGGCTCCGGTGGCGGAGCGGGGGCTCCTGGGCTGGCCCAGCCCTGCCCCGCCGCCCCCCAGCCCGGCCAGGCCGGGGCAGCCCCCCGGGGCCGCGCTGTCTTGTGGATCCGTGGTAGTGTAGTGGCCGTGCCGAGCCGGGCCGGCCGCGGGCTGAGCCCCCCGAGCCGCCTTCAGGATCAGGACAAACAGGGTGCTGTGCCCGGGGGAGCCCCGTTTTCTGCTGGGCAGGGGAGGGGGTCTCCACTCCCCCGTTGTTTCTATAAATGATCTCGTATCTCCATGCTGGTGCGGCGTGGTCCGGCCCCGGCCCCTCCCGCACCTTTCCACTGTCTGTAACTCTGTCGTCTGCCATGAAAACGATCCTGTTGCTCACCCCGTGCCTGGCTCTGTTCCTTTCCATCCTCCCGGAGGGTCCTGGCAGCTCTCGGGGGTGGGGGGGTTCCACTGCCACCCTCCTGCACCCCCAGCCTGGCAGAGGAGCCACGGGCTCCCCAGTCCCCTCGGGCTCCTGCCTGCAGCGGCTTTGCTTTGCTGACCCCACCTCATCCCGTGTGGCACCCCGGGAGTCCCTGCATCCCAATGACCCCCGGATCAGCCCTTTCCGTGGGGTCTGGGCGCTCCTGGGAGGGAAGCGGGGCTGGATCCCGATGGGAAGGAGGACGCGGCGCCGCCCCAGTGTGATCCAGGTGACTTTAATGCCGTGAATGGCAGGGGCGGGGGGGCACAGCTGCCATGGACGGTGCCACCGCTGCCACCACCCCGCTTTGCCAGGGACAGGGGCGTGCCCGTGGGCGGCGGTGGCCGCGGGGGAGGTTCTGGGCTCAGTACTCCCAGAGCGTGGCCCGCAGCACGGACTCGCTGTCGGCACGCAGGGTCCCCGCAGGGTCCCCGCGCAGGTACCGCCCGTTCTTCCCTTTGATGGCCACGCGGCCCCGCTCCCGGAACTCGAAGAAGAAATCCTCGGAGAGGTCCCCGTCGCTGCACACCGAGCCGCTGCTCGCCACGTACCAGTACTTGCCCCCCTGGCCTGCAGGGAGCCCCGGGGGGCGGTGTCAGTTCAGACTAGACAGACCCCCAGGGCCACCCCACCCCATAGCCCCGCCCTGCCCACCTTGGATCTGGTAGGCGCCGTCGCTGAAGCTGATGTGGAAGACGTCGTAGACGGAGCGGTTGGAGTCGAGCAGGTTGGAGCCCCGGTGGTAGCAGACGAAGCCGTGCTCCCCCCGCAGCACCAGCATCGGGCGGTTGATCAGCTTCAGAGTGAACTCCTCATCCTCCCCTGCGCAGCACCCGGCCCTCAGCATCCCAGGGACCCCTCCGTGCCCCCTGTCCCCCCCAGAACTTACCCACGGTGTCGCTGACAGCCGCCAGCTGCCCGTTCCTCTTGGTGCAGACGTAGCGGCCGTTGCTGGCGCGCAGGGCCACACGCCGCCCGCGCCACTCGATGTCAAACATGGTGTTGGCAGCGCTGGGGACAAAGGGACAGCATGAATTGGGGGTTCCTGTGTCGTCCCAAACCTCTCCATCCCACCCTGCAGCCCCACTCACATTTCAGTGGCCACAGCCTGGATGCCCCCGTGGGCCACCAGGGTCCAGTAGCTGCCGGTGTTGGTGTGGAGGCTGCACTTGTTGGTGTCGCGGTCGATCTGCAGCTGGAAGGTCTCATGGTTCAGCTCCTCGTCCTGGTTTGCTGAGACATTCACACCTGGGGGGAGAGTGGGTGTTGGTGCTGGTCCTGCTCTGGGTGTGAGCACTGGTGATGCTCCAGCCATCAGCACCACTCCTGCTCTGGCCACTGGCGCTGGTTCCTCTCTGGCTGCCAGCACTGGCCCTGGGCAGCAGTCTCAGCCTGGCCATGGTCACCGATCTCACTTGGGCACTGGTTGGCACTAGTCCTACTCTAGTCATTGGTGACCTCGCTCAGGCCATTGTCACCCATCCCAATCCAGCCACAGGCACTGATCCCACTCCATCCATTGTCACCAGTCCCACTCGGGCCATCAGGACCAATTCCAGTCCAGTCATTGTCACTGTCCAATTTCAGCCATTGGCACCCATCCTATTCCAGCCATGGGTATCGGTTCCACTCTGTTGGCTACTGTCACCAAAGCCACTGGGTCCATGGTCACTGATCCCGCTCTGGCCATTGGCACCGATCCTGCTCTGGCCATCAGGACCAATCCCATTCCAGCCATTGTCCCACTCCAACCATCACCGCTGCTGCCCCACAGCCACCCTCTCCCTCCCCCCCAAATCCTCCCCGCGAACAATTGTGCTAATTGGGCTGGTTAATCAGCTTGTCACCGCCGTGTCCATCTGGTCACAAACCCCTATTTATAGCTGGTCCCCCCCTTCAACCAGCACTAAGCTGCTTGGCACAGGGGTGGCACCGTCCCCAGGGGGCACCTGGGGGCGAGTGGGGTCCTTTGGGTCTCGAGGGGTTCTGCTCACCTGTGGCTCTACACACGTGTGTGCACACAGGGCATCGTGTGTGGTGTGCACAGGCAAGAGTGTGAACCTGTGGGTGCTGCACGGAGCAGGCCACACCTGTGTGTGTGTGTGTGTGTGCACGTACACACCTGTGTGCACCCACAGCCCTGCACGTGTTCACACACACAGCCCTGTGCACGCCCACACAGCCCTGCACATGCACACACGTGTGTACACACACACCCACGCCTTCCCCCCGCGGCCCTGCCCGCCCCACAGCTGCTCCCACTCCATCCTCACTGACCGCAGGACCCCCCCCATGGCCCTCTCCAGCCGCCATGTCCCCAGGATGTGGCTGTAGGATCCCCCCCAGGCAGGCACAGCGCTGTGGGGTTGTTACTGTGGGTTCTCCCCCGGGATGGGGGTCCCTGGGTGGGCACGGAGCGGGCAGGGGGTGTGGGGAGCTCTTACCCTGCCGGATGGAGACATATCTGCCATTGGCCGCCGTGAACACCACCTGGGGGTGACTCTCCTCCAGGTCAAAGAGTTCATCTTTGCCCGGCTTGGAGCTGCGGCCGGATTTGAGGGTTCCGGTGGGTCCGGTGGGCGCCAGGTATTTCCCGTCGCAGTCCTTGAACGCCAGCTTGCCTGCCTTGAACTCGAGGGTGTAACCGGTGCCGGCGCCGGGCTCGGGCACCAAGGTGCCGTCGCAGCGCAGGTAGCGCTCGTCGGCCGTGCGCAGGCTGTACTTCTTGTCCTGGAAGCAGAGCGTGATGAGCGCGTCCACCCCCCAGGGCAGGTTGCTGTCGGTGGCGATCTCGTCCTCGTGGGCGCTCAGGTGAGCGTAGCGGCGGCGGCTGACGCTCAGCAGGTTGGCCTGGGGGTGCATGGCCAGGTGCACGGTCCAGAGCTCGCCCTCCGTCACGCTGGGGGCGAAGCAGGACAGCCGATCCTCGCGGCCCCCGAAGAAGCGCCGGTGCGGGGCCGACTGCAGCGCCCAGCGCCCGTCCGACTGCGTGATGATGCTGAAGCCTTCATCCCGGCCCGGCTGCTCCGCCTCGCAGCGCACCTTCCCGTCCTTGTCGGCGCCCAGGTAGCGGCCCAGGTGGCTCTTGAGGAAGACGATGGAGCTGTCGGCTTCATCCTGCTCCAGCGTCCAGATCTGCTTGCGCTTGAGGCTGGGCGCCGAGGCGTTCACCTTGTAGCCGAAGCTCTCCGCCGTCAGGTACCGGCTCTCGCAGTTGATCAACCCGAACTGGATCTTCAGCACTTGGTGGATCCCATTCGTTGGCATCTTCCGCCGAGGCGGGGCGGCCCCCGGGGGCCGGCGNCGATGGGCACCGGGGGCGCCCGGGCGAGGGGGCACCGCGGCAGCCCCCGGCCACGCCACCGTCCCTCGCCGCGGCCCCGTCCGGCTGTGGCGGAGCCGCGGGTGGAAAACTTGGGTGGGAACCCGATCCGGGCCGGCGTATCCGTTCCGATCCCGGCGGGTTAAGGTTACCGGCCCCTCTGATTCAGCAGCGGGTCACCTCCAGCCGCGCCGCCTCCCGGCCAGCCCCTAAGCGCCTTTTCCAATTAGCCAGGCATTTTGATTAGTGTAAACCTTTTATCCTGCTTTGGGGCCCTTGGCCTCCATCTGTCCTGTGGCCCCAAATCCCTCCTGCAGCTGTGGATCGGGGTCACGGACACCCCCAAGCCCCTGCAGCCAACCCCCTGGGCGTGGGCTTCTTCGGGGCTGAGCCCGACTGGAACTCATGACAGGGATGAGGGTCCGGACCCTTGGCAGGGGACAGGAGAGGATGGGGACGTGGGGGACGGGAGGGGACAGCGGTGTAGAGGACAGTCCCCACTTCAACCTCAGCCCTGCTGGGACCCCCCAACCGGGGCAGGCGCAGCCACAGGGACCCCCGGACTCGGCCACGCTGCACCGGGGACACCTGGGGACAGGCGGGGACGGGCTCTGCCACCACCTGGGCCCCCCGAACCCCCGTGCCGGGGTCCGGCCGTGCCGTGGCGATGCTGCACCGGCTCCCGCCGCCGTCCCCCCGGCCCTGCGGCTCCGGTGTCATCCCGGTGCTCGGTTATTGTTCCCGCAAACAGCCCCAGCTTTGGTTGCTCATGACTTTTTCATGCCGGGCTGGCTCTGCCCGCGCCGGGGGGTGCCGAGGCCCCCCGAGCTGCGACACCCGAGCCGCGACCGCCCGGCCGCTGTAACTGACCCCCGAAACGGAGCCGGCTCGGCTTTCGGGCCGCGCCGCGGGAGGAATAAGTGGGTCAGGGTCCTGGGGGGCTCGGGGGGGACCGTGGGTGGCGGAGTGGCCGCGTGGCTCTCGGTGGGTGCCCGCAGGCACCTGCCTGGCAGCGCAGCCGGGAGCGACATTTATACATCCCGGCCCCCCCGCTGCCCCCCCGGTGGGGTCAGGTTCCCCTCGGGGGGGCCCCTGGGCGCTGTCCCACAGGCACAGTGTCCCCTGGCTTGGGGACAGCCAGACCCTCCCCACTGAGGGCTGCTGAGACCGGACATGCTCATGACAGCCCCTCTGGTCGGGGCATCGCAGGGGGCTGGGGTGGGTCACCCCTCCGGGTGGGTGACCCCCTGATTTCTATCCAACACCATTCCCAGGAGGAAAATGAGCGTGCTGGGCTGCCGGGGTGGGGGTACCCCAGTCCAGAGCACTGCTGGGGGGGCTGGTAGAGGGGAAGAGGGGGTTCCAGCTGTGCCCTACATGGCCG
>VXBI01002377.1:207899-226456 GCA_013397375.1 Toxostoma redivivum | reverse complement strand
ACGCCCGGGGGAGGCGGGCAGAGGCCACCTCTGCCCTTCTGCTCCGAATGTGGGGGGTGGTTCCTTGGTTGCAAAGGAAAATCAGCAAAGGAAACACTTCAGACCCACATCGGGCGTATCGTGTTCCAAACACTGGAAGTTTTGGAACTGGTTTTTCTTAGTCATGAAGTGTCCAACTCAAAACTTTTGCACCAAACTGGGTTTTTCCCTGTCCTGTGGTCTCCAACTGATCCTTTCAGTCTTGTAAGGAGAAGGCAAAGATTAAATCAAATTATTTACCATATGATAAACGGGAGTTGGCTTGGAGGCTTTTCCAAACTCTCGCTGTGCCCTCACAGCCCTCCCTGGGATCTGGGTCGGTTCCAAGGCACCTGCCTGGTGCTCTGTGGTTCCCAGCCTTGGGAACAGGGAGGGCAGCGGGGCAGGAGCTGGGTGAGGAGTTTGTGAAGCCAGATGGTTGTTGATAAATAAGTTTGCAGCAGAGGTGGCACCTCGGGGTCTGTCTGTGCTCCCTGAACCCACGGGGAGCTGTGGAGGGATGAGCCAGGTTGGGAATTCTACTCTACAAGCTGCTCCCAGTTCACTCCTGGGTGCTTGGACTGGTGCAGCTGGGAGCTGTGGTGTGTTCCACATGTCCCTGTGCCGTGGAGAGAGCGACATGGAGCTGGTAGGAAGGTGACAGAACTTCCTGAAGGAGGGAAAAATGTGTCTGGAACACGTCAGGGGAGCTGGGGATGCTGAGGGAGGGTCTCTGGGCTATGGGGGGGCCTGACCCCCCATCTCCTGGTGGTCTCTTGCCTTTGCAGTGTGGGATCCTCCTGGGAGCTGTGCTGCTGATCTTCTGCTCATGGATGACTCACCAGTCCTGCATGTTCCTGGTGAAGTCAGCCAACCTCAGCAAGCGCAGGACCTACCCCGGCCTCGGTGAGATCCCAGCTCTGGGGCTGCTTCCCAGCCCTCCCGCTCTTCTGACAGCACTGTGACCTTGGCCTCCCAACTTGCATTTTCTCAGTGCTGCTGTTGGAACAACAAATGTTTTCTTGCTGCAGTTCCCAGTTCCCCTTGTTCTGCCTCAACCTCTCCCCCGGGGCAGTGCTGGGGTTGGATCCTGCTCCCCACAGCCCTGTTAGTGGGTGCTGAGTTGTTTTGATTCCGCGAGACAGGGGAGGAGATGATCCAAACCCCAGCTCCCGGGAGCCATCTGGGATGAATTGTGGGTCTGGGATGAATTAATTATGGGTCTGGGCACGAGTTCCCCACCCAGTGCTGCCGGGACAGCGGGTCCTGCCAGCCTGGCACAGAGCTGGGCTGCCTGGATCCGAGCTGGGAGCTCCTTTATGGCTCAGCAGAGAGGAAACAGAGCGAGGTTCCAAAGGGCTGAGAAAATAAAAACATCTGGAAGATTCCTGGGTGGGTTTTGGCAGAGCCTGGCCGCCCTCAGAGCTCAGTGCTGGCGCCGGGATTGGCCTCTAGTCGTGGCCTCTCGTGGCATTCTGACTGACTTGGGGAGCAGGAAGAGGTGTTTGGGTTCCAGTCCTTGCCCTTGGCATATGAAACAGCAGGAAAAGTTGCCTTTTCCTTGTTCTGCCTTACTTCTCTGCAGGAGGAGGAGCTGCTTGGCACTGCCCTGGCACAAGGGCTCACACCAGCTGCTGGCAGATGGGTTTGCTCCTCCCTCAGAGTGCCCGAGGTGCTGCTCCCAGGAAGCACATCCCGGCTTCTGCCGACTTGTATCTGCTAGAAACAGAAAAGATGGAGAAGCTGCTTGGTCTGGGAGGTTGTTTTGGTGCCAGAGGGAAGGGGGAGCCTCCGGAATGCCCGGCCCAGCTGCCGGTGCCGCCGCTCCCTGCCCCTCACAAGACGCCTTTGTGTGCCGCTCTCCGGAGGACACAGAGTCCCCTGCACCTTGGAGCGTGTCCCAGGAAGAAGGGATCCTCTGCCCACCCCAGAGCCAAGGAGCTGCAATACAGAGAGGGCCAGTAATGCTTCCCAGCTTCCTCCTGGCAGCAGCGCCTGTGCCCGCTCCCGGTGCCCTGGGAGAGGTGCCACGGGCCGGGAGCGCTCCCACGCCGCATCCCAATGCTCCGAGGTCGGGCAGCTCCACACAGACCCCCTTTGTCCCCACAGGCTGGGCACGGGGACATCTGGGGGCACTCCTGGGAGGCTTTGGCAGCGCTGAGCCGTGCAGGAAAGTTGTGCACATTCCCTGCAGGCAGGCAGTGCCTTCCGGAGGAACACCGGCTCTGGCACAAAGGGTGTCCCAGGCTGGGGCTGGCTCCTCACCACTGGGGGAAGGGGAAGGGCTGCAGGGAGATGTGTGGGTGAGGAGGGAAGCAGGAGGCAGTTCCCTGATGGATTTTAACCAGGAGATGAGTGAACCCCTCCCCTTCCAGCAGCTCTGGGGATGTGCTGGGGCTGTGCTGGGAAGCTCAGCCCTGCAGGGCAAGGGGCTGAAGCTCTGTCTCAGGAACCACACTAGGTTTAAAAGTTTCTGTAGGTACTGAGCAAGCTCTGCCCAGTTTGGGGGCATTCCAAGATCCCATTCCAAGGATTTGACTGCACCGCTTATCTTACAATCGTTATCTCCTGGGGAAGATAAAGAATCCCATTTTCCGTTTTCCCCAGGTGAGGACACCTGCCCACAGAGTTGGGAGGCTTGTTCTCATTGAACATCAATTCCAAACAGCCGAGGAGATGGGCAGGTTCCAGCATCCCCCGGGGCTGTGTCCATGTCCAGGGGCTGGAATGTGCTCTGCAAGGATCAGCAGCACCATCCCTCCATTCCCCCGAGCTCAGCCTGTTACTGACCCATCCCCAGGAGGGATATTTTCCTCTTGCTGGCTCCTCTTTCTCCTCCCAGCTCCTTCGTCTGTGGGCCTGACCCCCCCAGGGCTGTTGCCTTTTCCCTCATGGTTGTGAATTCCCAGAGGAGGCCGGAGCAGAGCGGCCACTCCCCGTGCCCGGGCACGGTGCCCGGTGGCGGCTGTCCCACTGCCCTGTCACTGATCCAGCAGCTATTTTGGGTGCTCCCCCACATCCCTGCTCCAGGCTGTGGGTCCCTGCCGTGCCTTTTGCTCATTCTGTGGGAGAACATCTCGTTTCCTGAATTTTTAGCTCGAGTAGAGTCCAAGGAAATCAAGAGTTGAAGCTAATATTTAAAATAGCAGAAGAAGCTTCCAGAAGGGATTTGGGTTTGTTTTCTGGCGGGCACTGGGAATGTTGGGCTGTGCCTTGAGGGAAGGCAGAGGGGACTCCAGGGTGGTGGGTTCATGCTGGACCTCACTGGCAGATTTGGGCACTGTGGTCTGGGTTTGGCACCGGAGCTCCCCATTCCCGTTCTGCCCAGTAAGAGCTAAAAATAGAAGTAAAGTTTTCTTGGCATTGTCTTTTTGAGAGAAAACCCAGTGATTTGAGGACTACTGAGCTTTTTCTGCTCCAACCCAAGGATGGGAGGGGGAGAAAGCAAAGCCTTGGCAGCAGCCCTTTGGTGTGGGTTGGGAGCACTGGGTATTCTGGGAATGGGATTGAACGTTCTGGGCACCAGCTCAGCTCTCCCAGCCAGCGATGTCGGGCCCAGTTCGAGGGGGAAGATAAAAATAAAAAGGGGACTTGGACTGGAATTCTGCACCACTTTAACTTTCGCCACACACAATCTTGTACAGGAATATTTTCTCTCCCATTGCCTTTAATGGCTGCCATGTGTGGCTGCTGCTTCACACCACTTCTGGTTTTAAATAGAAAAAAAAAGAACCTGCTTGCTGGCTTTCCCTCATCCCTGTTCCTGTCTTATGTGGTTTTCAGTTTCCAAAGGGAAAGGCTGAAAAAGAAAGTGGGAGGGTGAGGGAAAGAGCCCCAAAATACCAGTGGTGGGTTCCTGCTGCACTGCCCTGTGTCACTGTTAGTGTCTAATTGTGAACTGACAGCTTGCCCTGTTCTGGACCTTTCTTTGACTAACTTCCACTCTTTTTTCCCTTTTATGCCAGCATTTCATGCCTATGGAAAAGCAGGAAAAATGTTGGTGGAAACAAGGTAAATCTGCTGCTGATTCAAAGTGTGAACAGTTTGGGTGTCTTTGGTGAAAACTCTTCTGAGCCTTGCTGTGCTCTGCTTCTTTCCTTCCCCTGCTGCCTCCTGGAATTCCTCGGGCGGCTGAGTGAGGTGCCCTGAGCACAGCTCACAGGTGGCACCTCCATCCTGCTGCCCAGGCTCTGGGAGCGCAGACGGTGCTCAGGGATGAGCTCCTCTCCAGCTCTGCTGTGAAATCACAGCCCTGTCACTCGTGGCAGCTTTCCAGAGGTGACATCCCTGCTGTTGAGTCAGTGGGAGGGAGTGTTTGGATCTTGGGATCTGCTCTGCTCCTGCTCTCTGTGCTCCCTTCCCTGCGAGATACCTTGAGGGGGAATCCTGCCTCCATATCTGCTTCCTCCCATGACCCAGTGCAGATGTCAGGTGATGGCACAATCCTCAGAGCCCTGCTTTTTCCAGCAGGGATTCTTTTCCAGGCATGTTGAGCCCAGGGCTGGCAGTGGTGCCGGGTCCTTTGCTCTTCCCAGCTGCAAACTTCTGCACAGCACTAAAAATACACAGAATATTCCTCAGATGTTTCTTGTCCATGCAAGCAGAGGCTGTAATTACCACAGGGGTGTTCTATAATTAGAACTGGGAAGGAAAGTGGTCCAGGAGTGGGAGGAGAAGCAGTTCATGGACAATCTTTTCATTAAAGTGTGGTCCATTGTGTGGGGAGACGTTGGAGAGCCCACTGGATATTGAGACTCTCATGGCAGGGTCCTGCTGTGGGTGTGGGGCTCTGAGAGCCTCATGCTAATTCTTTTGAATTTTTCCAGGAGTTCAAGGAGATCCTTTAATCTCCATGATTAGTTTTCCTTGGGTTTTTTCCCCCCATGGCTCCCAACAGGAGTTACACCCCTGCATGGGTTGTGGGCAGTGCTGCCTGTCCGAGTGTTTGGGGTGGAGGGAGGTTCTCTGGTGGCTGTTTCAGGGGGATGGAGTGTAGAAGGGTTGTCCTGCTCTTCCCAGCTCTGAGGATGGAAGCCTGGCCCTCCTAACCCATCCCTGTTTGTGTTTGCAGCATGATTGGGCTGATGCTGGGCACTTGCATCGCTTTCTACGTCGTCATCGGCGATTTGGGCTCCAACTTCTTTGCCCAGATGCTTGGATTCCAGGTGAATAAATCGCTCCCAGACCTTACACTGAGCCCTGTGATCCCTGGGTGCAGCAGAGCTCCTGCCCTGGGGTCCCAGAGGGCTTTGAGGGGTCTCCTCATGGAGAGATCCTTGTGCACAGAGCCTGCAGCTCTGGGAAGTCTGGGAAGCTCAGACATATGGCAAACAATCAGCTGTGTAAAACTCCAATAAGGCATTTCCATCAAAGGAATTCTTTTTAACTTGGTCCCTTATTAATTCTGGAGCAGATTCCTGGGGGAGATAATGCTTCCTGCCTTAATTCCTGCCCCAGTGGGTAGTGACAGGCAGTTCCTCTGCCTGAGCTCTCCTCCCTGTAGCTCAGGAGGGATTTTTGTCCTATCCTTGGCTGTTTTTGTGGCCAAAGTCTCTGTGTTCCTGCCTCCTCAGCCGTGTGATGAGCCTGCTGCTGGCTCAGGATGCTCAGAGGCAAGAGGTGCTCCTCAGAGCCGGCACGAGGGCCGTGCAGGGAAGCAAAAGGATTTTTGGTAGAGTGTTATCTGTGCTGCCTGATGCTCCTAAGCTCAGATTAAGGGACTGTGAAGTTAAAAAAGATGCGTTGAGGCTGCAGCCAAATTAGGTATTAAATATTTCCAAGCATTCCAGAGTGTTCTGCTATAATAAATACCAGTGTGAGGCTTTGATTAATTTTCTGGATTGGAGTTTTCAACACTTTCAATTTCTCGTCTCCCCAAGTAAATTTAGGTTTTATTTAATTGCATGAAAATACCTAAATAGCTTGTGCTGGATTAACATTTAACCCCCCCAGCCACCCCCCAAATTCTTCCAGCTCGGACCTGTCACACACTGCAGAGCAACAGTGGCACCCAGTGACTGGCTGAGCTCAGCACAGACAGCACCGAGCTCGCAGCATCTTCAAACACCTCCAAACACAGAATTTCACTGTTTAAAGTTGCTTTTCACTCTGGGAAGATGAGCCACGGTGGGGTTTGCTGGTTGGGAGGGTGTGTTGGTGTCCTCCCTGCTCCAGGTGTTGATGCAGGTCTGTTCTGCAGGTGTCGGGCGCGTTCAGGATCGTGCTGCTCATCGCTGTGTCCCTGTGCATTGTCCTTCCCCTGAGCCTCCAGAGGAACATGATGGCCTCCATTCAGTCCTTCAGTGCCATGGCTCTCATCTTCTACAGCGTGTTCATGTTCGTGGTGGGTACGGACACCGGGATCCCGTTTTCCTGCTTTCTGTTCCTTTTCAATGACCAGTTTCACCCACCAGATGCTTCTGTGATTCCCTCATGGAGCCCCAGCCCTGTCTCACCCAAATTTCAGGACTGGAAGGAAAGGGAGGTGTGGGAATTCTTTCCATGTAACTTTTCTAGTAGGCTGTGCAGGGTCACACCTCAGAGCTGGTGTGGAACCTCCAGGAGCTGTGCCTTTAAGAAACCACAACACTCACAAGAGTTGGCTGCACTGAAATATCTCTGGGGATTAGAAACCCCATCCAAGGATATTATAAACAGACATTCAGACATATTTACCTTCTGCTTCCTGTGCAACCCAACTCCTGCCAGTTCTTGTGTCCATGGCAGGGGAGCTCCCTGGCCTCAGCTCCACCCCCTTTCCATAAAGTTTTTCCTGTGTTGTTAAATGGCCCTGGAGCAGCAGGTGGGATTCTGGTTTAGGACCCTTTGTCTCTCTCTGCTGAACAGGATTCTGTAAGGCCAACCGTGCTTCCTGTTTGGATTTCAAAACACATTTTAAAAAACACATTTAAAAAGTGCAAAAGAGGTTGCTTTGAGCAATAATTCTCACAGTTAATGTGTCAGTGGAAATTGTCCCACACTGGTGTGTGTGCTGTGATGTCTGACAGCATCAAACAAGGTAGGGGGGAATGTCACAGATCCCTTGAAATACTCCCTTGGTGCCCTGGGAGCTGTGTGGGTGGGAAGTGGAGCTGGGGGATTGGGATAGGGCTGTGGTGGCAGCTCAGGCTGCTCCCAGCAGAGCTGTCACACTGCCTCTCATCCCAGCCTGGCACTGCTGCAGTTTGGGGCTGCTCCTCACCCCTGCTCTGTGCCCTGGCTGCAGGTTGTGGTGTCCTCCTTCAACCACGGGCTCTTCAGCGGGCAGTGGCTGCAGCGAGTGAGTTACCTGCGCTGGGAGGGCATTTTCCGCTGCATCCCCATCTTTGGAATGTCTTTTGCCTGCCAGTCGTAAGTACCTGCCTTCCCAACCCCGAGTTTGTGTGAGGGCACGGGTCAGGAGGATCTGCAAGGGATAGATACCATCTGCTTTGGTGGTTTGTTTTCATCAGAATATTTTACAGCTCGCTGAAGTTCAGCCTCTCATTCAGTCGTGACCCTTTTGTTAGCCAGACCCTTTTGTTATTCCATTTCACCTGGGAATTATTGTAATGGAGCAACGTGAGATCACTGGAAGCAAACAGCTCCTCAGGAGGGATGAAATTCCCCTGGTTCTTGAAGGGAGTGCTGGAGCACCAGGAAAGTCTTTGTCACCCCACTGTGTGACCCCCACAGGGCCTCCCCTGAGTAGTGAATTCTGGGGGCTGCTCTGCTTCCCCAAATTTCCTGGAGAACACTCCGAAGATCACACAGTTGGCTTTGGAGGGTTGTTCCTGCATTTCCAGTTCCCTGGGTTTAGTGGCACATGGGAGGAGGTGAGAGCAGGCCAGGCTGTTTGCACCTCTCCAGTTCCCTGTTTTTGTGAGGGTTTCTGCTGCCAAGTGGAAGGAGGTGAGGGCAAGCCAGGCTGTTCCAGGTTTCCACCTTTCCAGTTCCCTGTTTTTGTGAGGGTTTCTGCTGCCAAGTGGAAGGAGGTGAGGGCAGGCCAGGCTGTTCCAGGTTTCCAGCAGCATTCCCTGCTGCACCAGGACAGCACATGAGTGCTACGTGCCTGGCCAGAGCCGTGACAGCTCTAACCAGTGTAAATCCAGTCCTGGACAGCCCTGGAAATCCAGGACCATCCTCCTCTGGAAGGACCATCCTCCTCTGGAAGCCTGGCAGAGCTGGGCTTCCCCCCGTGTGGCTCCAGCAAACAGGTCTCGTGCCAGCAGTAAATGAATGTGACAGATAAAATTTGCTCAGACTGCTGTGTTTACACCCACTCCAAGATCCAAATCATCATTTCCCACTTACTGGCTCTCTTGGCAGCTCAGATCCTAGCCCAGCACACTCCAGGCTTGCTGTTTAATGTCTCCATTACAACTGGCAAAGAGAATTGTGTTCTCTTGCAGCTTTACCTTGTTAACAAATCCCTTTTTTTTTCCTTATGGAAGCCACACAGTACCCAGCACAATTTTCCTGGGAGTTGGAAATGCAGGGAAATGGTTTGGTCTGGACCTGTGTGTGTGCCTAAACCTGGACTCCATGGCAGCACTTTTTGGCAAACCCAATCTAAAGCTTTGTGTTTTTTCCAAACATCAGGAAAATACACTATCCCCAGCCCAGGCAGTATTTATATATATTTTTAAATTTCTTTCCATCTATGTATTCTCTCTCTTTCTCTCTTCACCTGCCCTCTATATATTCTATTCCTCTCTTTATATGTAGTTTATCTATATAGTCTCAGCTGGGTAGATTTAATTTTGCTAACCTCTGAGTCACCTTTTTAACCATCCCACACACTGCAGAGCTTCCCTGTTTCCCTCTTTTTTCCTTCCCAAGCCTGAATGTGTGGCTGGACCCTTCTCTTGGAGGCTGAAGGCCAGAATGTAGCTGGAGGTGGCTCTGGAGAGGACAGGGAGGAATCCCAAATGGAGAGACTCCCAGGGAAGCCAGTCTCCTCATTCCCAGGGAAGAATCCCAAATGGAGACTCCCAGGAAAGCCAGTGTCTTCACTCTCAGGGAGGAATCTCAAATGGAGACACTCAGGGAAGCCAATCTGCTTTCTCCAGGGAAGAATCCTAAATGGAGAGACTTTGGGAATCTAGTTTCCTTTCTCCCAGGGAGGAATCCCAAATGGAGAGACTCCCAGGGAAGCCTGGTGCTCCCTGCTGGTTCCTCCAGCCCCAGCACGTTTCCCGACGTGCTCAGCCTCCTTTGACGTTCAGGGATGAAGGGTTAAGGATCTTTGTGCTTGGCCTCAGCCTGACACACTTCCTGGGAATGGCTTGGTGCCCACTGGAGCTGGGGATACCCCTTCCCATCTCCCCGCCTTCTCCCGAGAGTTCCAGGATGTAGCCTCTAGAATTAACGTAACAAGAGGTTAATGAGTTGCTAAAATATGCACCTGCTGTCAAAAAGAACATTCCCCAAGCTTTCCAAGGCTGTAAATACCCCAAATCCCAGGGAATTGGCTCTCCTGGCTTTCTATGAAGCGAGCTGAAGTAGGACAGGCGCTGTGCTGGGGTTTGTTTGTTTAACTTTCCCTTCAGACAGTGGGATGCTCCAACCTTCTTCCCGCTTTTCCTCTGTAAACACTGTGTTGCTTTAATTATCAGCACGGAGAGCTCCAAGAACAATAATCTCTGGCGCTGGGGCTGGCCCAGAGCCACCCACGGCCCCGGGAACAAGCGGTCATTCATTTTGCAACCCTTTCTGAACCCAAATGTTTACATCACACGTTTCGCTCCACGTGGTTGGGTGGGGAGAGCAGGAATATTTTTGCAACACTTAAAAGTTATGAGTGTTCTGAAATCTCTTGGCATTAGCAGTATAAATTGTGGAATAGCAGCAGGTGTTTATGCTCCAGAGGGGGAAGGCGTCAGGGATTCGTTGCTGCTGGGCTGAGGCAGGGAATGGGTTGGGATTGGGGGTTTTCTCCCATTTTCTGCAGGTTTCCTTAAATACTTTACCCTTTTTACAGTCAGGTCTTGCCTACTTACGACAGCTTGGATGAGCCTTCTGTCAAAATCATGAGCTCCATATTTGCTTCTTCCCTAAACGTGGTCACCACCTTTTACATCATGGTAGGAACTTCCCCTTTTCTTCCCTTGCCAGAAATCTGGAGGGGCCACAGGGATGAGGGTTTATCTACAGCTGGGGCTGCTTTCTGCTTATCTGTATTTATTCTAACAGATAAGTTGTCATGCTGAAAGCAGAGTTAGGTGGGAGGTGATGAACCCAAGAGCACAGAGGGCATTGGGGGAATCCAGGTTTTCAACATAGCACAATTCCTTGGATGGAGGCAGAGTGGAGGCCCTGCTCTTCCAGGGCCTAGCCTGGAGCCTGCTGCCCAGAGTTTGGGAGAGCTTTTTCCAGCCTGTTGTGAAGGAAGTTATGCCTCATAAGGCAGCAGTTAATAAAACTGGGTTAATAATTCCTGAGGAGAGCCTTGGCCCATGAGCCAGCTGCTGCAGGAGCTGTGACAGCCCCTCTGCTGGAGAGGGACAATCCATGGGCCTGGCAGCAAGCAAAGGAAAACCCCTGGATTTGATGAGAAACTTGCTTTTAGACAGTTCCCACTCTTGATTAACGACCTGTCCCAGGTTTTGGGGTGCTGGGGCTGCTGGCAGGCTGCCCGTGGAAGTGACCTCACCCTCCCCCTTGGCTGCTCCAACTGAAGGTCACTGTTCTGCCCCCTCAGTGAGGAGCAGGTGGGAAATGTTGGGAGTCCAACCTTGCTCCCCTTTCCAGGTGGGCTTCTTTGGCTACGTGAGTTACACCGAGGCCATTGCTGGGAATGTCCTCATGAACTTCCCTTCCAACGTGGTGACGGAGATGATCCGAGTGGGATTCATGATGTCAGTGGCAGTGGGGTTCCCCATGATGATCCTGCCCTGCAGACAGGCACTGAACACCCTGCTCTTTGAGCAGCAGGTAAGATCCTGGGGCTGCCTCGGTGTGAAACTGGATTTTTGAAGGGTTTTTGTGACTCTTTAGTCTCTGACTGGGCCCCAAGCCTGCCTTGGCTCCGTGAGACTCTGGTGATAATGGCATGTGGCAGGTACTCGCTGTCCAGAGGGACAAGGCCTCAACTCCCATAAAATCCTCAGTGCAGCAGGGGCCACATCTCTAAATCCTGCTCTGCTCAGTGGTTAATCCCTGGCACTTGGATGTTTGTGTCCTCTCTGCAGAGGAATTCCATGGGCTGAAGGGCTGCAGTTCCCAGTGTAAAGCCCATGTCCCGTGGCTGCTGCTCCCTGCTCTGCTGGGGATTCCAGCTCTGGCACAGACACGTTACACAGCTCAGAGCCAAGGTGGTTCTTCCTCTCAGAAAGAGGGAGAAATGGGCTTTGGAAGCAGCGGAGCCTCCTCATTTCCTGCTGCTCCAGCTGCTCTCCTTTTGCTGGCCAACTCATTGAGCTCCTGTTCTTGGCCTCGGAGCCCAGCCCAGCCCCATTTCTTCTTGCTTCCTTGTGTGCCTGCTCATTCCTGCTCCATTATTCTCACCCAGCACCTTTGTCAGCAGCCCTGGAGCAGCCCCTTCCCCTCTGGGTTCGGATGTCCCCTTCCTCCAGCTCCTCCCGGGCTGCGCTGTGGGGGCGGGCAGTGGGATATGGGATCCAGCCCTCTCCCACACGTTCCACCTTTCCCAGGGCCAGCTCCTCAGCCAGCCTTTGTGACTGAGGCTGGTCTGTCTGCTGCAGACTGTGAGTCCCTTGTGGCAGTGGCGTGTTCTCCTCTGTGCATTGTGCACACGGAGCGCGCCGATGGGATTCAGCAAATAACAGTGAGAGATTGTGGGAATGTTCTGAGGCCTTTGTGTATCTGCATAAATAGAAACCTCTTAGGCAGGAAATAAAACTTGAGCAATTTATAGCTCTAAATCCTGCCACTTCTGCCTGTGAGAAGCCCCTGGCTCCTTTCTCACGTTGGGAGGGCCTGAGGATGGGGGCAGACAGTCGGTGAGAGCCAGTGGGTGCAGAGGAGGAAGCACTGGAAACACTTGGGAGCACTTTGGATCTCGCCTGGGCTCAGCCCATGCCTAGCTGGGCTCTGAAGGGCTCGCTTTGCCTTCCTCTCCCATCTGTGCAGCAGCAGAGCAGGAACCTGCTGGGTCTGCAAGGCACACTGGGGCCTCTGCCTTCCACACCTCCCACCCGGGATGGGATGGGTTGGGATGGGAAGCAGAGGGCCTCTGGAATTCCTCCAGCAGCTGCCCAGCAGCACCCATCCTCCCCTGGGCTGTCTCCCAGTTGGAGGAGCTGCTCCTGTGGTGTAGCACAGTGGGAATGGCTCTGCTCCCAGAGCTGTTGGGGAACATCTCTCCCTAGCACAGCCAGAGCTCTTCCCCTGTGACTTCTCCCTCCTGCTGCACTCTGAGCTCCTTGCTCCTGCCCCTGGCTTTGTGCTGCTCTCTGAGTCCCTGCACAGGGACTGGGGCACAGTTGAGGGGATGGGCTGGAGCTGCAGGGAGCATTGCTGAGGGAATTGCTGTGGGGCTGAAGGGATTGCTGAGGGTCTGGGGACTGCCATAGCAGAGCTAAACTCTCCCCTCCACCCTTGCCCTCCCAGCAGAAGGACGGCACCTTCGCTGCTGGGGGCTACATGCCCCCGCTCCGGTTCAAAGCCCTGACGTTGGCTGTTGTGTTTGGAACCATGGTCGGAGGCATCATGATCCCAAATGGTGAGTGAAGAGCTGGGAACAAGGGCTGGCTGCTTTCTCTGGTCTCTGTTATTTGTTTTCCTGGCTGGGGTGACCAGACTCACACCCCATCCTGCCCGGGGGCTCTGGCAGCCATCCCGTGCTGCTGCTCTGGCACTCCTGGAAAAAAACCTTTGCTGACTTTTCCTCTTCTTCCCCAGTGGAAACAGTCCTGGGCCTGACAGGTGCGACCATGGGAAGCCTCATTTGTTTCATCTGCCCAGCTCTTATTTACAAGAAGATCCACAAGAATGCGCTTTGTTCACAGGTCAGTGCTGATGCTGCTTGACATCCCCCTAAGCCCTCTGCAGAGCCTGGGAACGTGCTTCATTTGGCTGCAGCACAGAAACTGCTCAGCACCTCCTCCAGTCTGCCCAGTACAGGTGGGGGCTGTTCTGGGTGGGTGTCCAGCACTTAGGGATACACAGACAGTGGCAGAGGTGCTGGCCCAAGCTGGAATACCAGCTCTTTTTGTCCTTCCAGCAGCAAGTGAAACAGTCATTCTGTGCATAAAACACTGCTTCCAGTCCTCCTCCTGGTGGGATTCAGGTTTTGGATCCTCAGAACAGGAAATCCAGGCAGCCTGTAAAACCTTAAAGCCTCACATCCCGACCTGACTGGGCTGGGTAAAACAAACAGGGCTCCACGATGTGGTTTGTGCTGCCGACCCTCAGCTTTCTGCTTTCAACCAAAATAATAGTAAAAGGGAACACACACATAGAGGTGTTGCTTCAGGAATTGATTTTCTGAGGGATTGGGGTCGTTCAGAGGCTGTTAGAAGTTTAACTTTTCCTTTTGCTCGAGTTTGAATTGGCCTCCTCAGGGACTGAAACAAAGTGGCTCTTTGCTGGGCTTGATCTCTCTGCTCCTGCAAATACCGTGGGCTGAAATTAACAGGTTCTGGGTTTTTTCCCTAACAATAATTTAATCCACTGCCTTTTTCACAGGCCTCTGTCCCAACATTCCCAGTCAGGACAGTCAGTGGGCTGGGAATAAGGTTTTGGGCACAGTGTGGAGTCAGCAGGGGAGAGCAGAATGTTTTTGTGGGGCCCACAGAACTGGTGGCTTGTTCTGTGCTTAATGACTTGTGGCTTTGCAAACCTACGTGAATTTTTTAAGCAGGGTGTGTTTTTTTTCTTCCCTGTGCTTTCCCTGACACAAGGAAA
Source organism: Toxostoma redivivum (assembly GCA_013397375.1). Classification (NCBI taxonomy): domain Eukaryota; kingdom Metazoa; phylum Chordata; class Aves; order Passeriformes; family Mimidae; genus Toxostoma; species Toxostoma redivivum. The sequence continues at coordinate 212,590 of VXBI01002377.1, read as the reverse complement.
TAGTCCAACTTTCCAGCTTTCACTCTGCATTCTGACACTTAGCTCCGAACTTCTTTGAGTGAAACCCCGAGCAGGAGTCTGAATGCCAGCCTGGGTTTTTCAGGGAAACAAAGAGCACTTTCAAGAATTGCTTTCTATTCCGGCTGAGCCAGAGTGTTTCCCTGCAGTGCCTCGAGGCTGCACTCAGGACAGGCTGAGCTCTCAGCCCGGCTGCTCGGGGTGGGACACTGGGGCCCTCACAATGCCTGACCCCAAACCCGGTCACGAGGCTGAGGGAGATGTTTGTCCTGCAGAAATCCCCACAAAGGAGGAAGGGCTTATCTAAAGCATCAGGCCCCGGGTTACCTCTTGAGGGGCTGGCAGCAAGCTGTCCAGCTTTCCCTGAGTGATCCATTGCCTGTCAGGTTTGCATTCCTGCTTGCAGCGAGGACACACCTGCCCGCCCTGCTCAGCACCTCCCCACCTCCACAGCCCAGCTCGGAGCCCATCCTCTCCTCCTCCCTCCAGGTCTTTGCAAAGGCTCATTTATTCTTTCCCTGGAGCTCTGTCTTTGGTCTCCTCCTTCATTCCTGCTCTCCTTTGATCAGGTGCTCCACTCCATCAAAGTCAGCTCCTGAGGAAGGTGACGGGCGGGGGGAGAGGAGCCAGCCCTGGGCTCAGCTGTCCTTCCCTTCCCGTCCCTGTCCATGGACGTTCTCCCTCCTTCCCTGCATCAGCTTTAGCCTCCTTCAGAGCAGCAAACCTCAGTGCCAGCTTTTACACTTCTCTGGGTTATCTTGGCTCTTGTGCTGCTGAGAACTGGCTGCTTTTATCAGGCCACTTCTGGCACCCAGCAGTGTCCAGTGTCAGGCAGGTGGTGACATAGAAGGCCGGGTTTTACAGGAGATGGTGCAAAATGAGGCTATGAAACAGGGGTTTTGCACTAAAAGTAGTGAAGAGGATTTCAGGTGGTGGGGGAGGGAAATGGGCAGATGTTTGCTGGCCAGCAAAGAGCTTCTGCTGAGGAACTGGGAAGGATTGGAGCTGGAAGGCTTAGGTTGGAAAGGCAGGTCCCAGAGCAGTTAAAAAGCCCAGAGTCAGGCACACAGTGCTGTGAGTGCAGCAGGGAGAGTGTTCCCTTTCTTGTGGTTAAGCATCTGTTCCTGTCAAGGTCCGCGTCCCACTGCTCCTCGGGAGCCCCGGGTTTGGCAGAGCTGCTGCAGGGCGTGTGGGGGTCTGTGAACAGAGTGTGCAGCTGCCAACAGGAAGGTGTTGCCTTCCCAGTGTTGACACAAGCTTGTCCGAGAGGCCCCTCCTAGGGAGGCTGGAGTTGCTGTTGTCCCAGTTGGGGAAGAGGAGCTGCCGGAGGTCAGGAAGTGACCCCTCAGCTCGCTCCTGTGCGGGTGGAAAAGAGATTCCCTGTGCCCTTCCCTGGCAGCACAGGGGTCAGCACACCTTCCCCCCAGCACATCCAGGGGTACAGCCCCCCAACCAAACACAGCATCTCTGAGGAGGGGCCCAGCAGTGACCCGGGCTCTGCATTCCTTCTCCATGACTCCGTCCCTCGGAACGCGCGGTGTCCAGGAGGACGGGGATGGCGTCACGCCACACCAATGCAGCGTGTTTGCTTCCCCTGGCTGCAGGAGGAGGCCTGAGCTAATGGCTCTGCTCTGCAGGGTTGGAGTCATCATCTTCTGGGAGGAAGAAGGGCAGAGGGAGCACAACCGGCCGAGGAAATGGCCCCGTAAACTTCCTCCCCTGAATTCCCATCCGTGCTCCGAGTGTGGCTCCCTGGAGACTGTGGCTCCTGGCCATGCTGACCTGCCCCAGGGCTTTCCAAGCCTCTCACCCTGTCCATGCTGAGAGAGGCTTCTGCAGAAAGGTCTCTGCTCTCAGTGAGATCACTGGGTCTAGGGGAGAGCATTCCCATGGGAATGACCTTGGCTCAGAAGTGCCTTGCAGCGCTGAGCCTCTCCAGGATTTCTGGATGCTGTGAGGACTGGGGCTCCTCTGCCTGGATTGGCACCCGAGTCCTTGCAGCCCTCACTCCCATTCCTTCAATCACCTTGGTGGTCCCCTGAGCACAAACTGCTTGCTTTTCCATCTCCATCTCTATGGAATTATCCTGGTCTTCAGCTGGAGAGGGGGTAGGTGAGGAGGGGGGAGCTGGGTGAGGGCAGCTCAGGGACAGCCCAGCCTGTCTCCGACTGCCACGTGTGCCCGTACCCGCTGCTCCAGGAGCTCGCAGCTGAACTCCAAATGTGCAACAATCAAAGGGGTTTCAATCCGAGGCATTTGAGCCCCTGGTTCCCCACTAAGATAAGAAACAACAAAAATCCTTTTAAAGCATTTAATGTTTTCAGCCGTTTCCTACAGTTCCCTCCTCTCCCACGTTGCTCCTGGTTCCTGTGGCACCAGAATAGATCCTCTTTGTGGAAACGCTCTTCCTCTGCGCTGTTGTTTCTGGAAGGTGCCAGAACAGCCTCCCAGGCACAAAATGCATTTGTGCCGGGGCTGTGGATTGTGGGAGGGGAGGAAGTGGAGCAACTCGAGCCCAGGGCAGCAGTGCAGGACCTGCTGACTCGGCGTTTGCCCGGGGGGGTGCATGGCAGGATATCTGCTCTTTGTGCACCCCGGCAAGGCGGGCAGCACATTCTGCTGCTGTTTCCTCTGCAGCAGCTCCAAGCTCTGCCCTCTGCTCCCTGGCCACGCTGCCCCTGATCCAGAGCTGCTCCATGTCCCGCCAGCCTTTTCCTTCCGAAGGCGTCGGGCTGTCTGGGGGGTGTGCTGGGAATGGGCCCTCAGGCTCTCCTGGGCCCAGTTCTGACCACACTGCTGCATCTCTCTGGGTGACCTCCCTCAGCACGAGGCTGGTGTGGAAAGCATCAACCCCTCCTCCCCCTCTGGAAGTGCCAATGTTTTAATTCCTCCTTCCATTTTCACCTCTCCCCTTGATTTGCAGTTTTCTGGCAGCTTCCAGTGGTAGAAGTGCTCCCTGTGGCCGTTCCTGGTTTTCCCCACACTGAGAAGCATCTTTTTTGTTGTGCTTTTTGTGAACTGGGATGTAAATCTGCACAGTGAGGATTGGGAGTCACGGAATCATGGGGCTGGGAGGGACCTTCAAGCTCATCCATTTCCACCTCCTGCCATGGGCAGGGACACCTTCCACTAGACCAGGTTGTCCAAGTGCCATCCAACGCTTCCTATGACTCACATGGAATTAGATCCTTTTAGATCACTTTGTCATCACGTAACAAGCTGTAAAAATTCTTTTGCTGCTCATCACTTTCTCCTTTTTGAGGTTGAGGAATTCCAAGAGCCCTTCCCTCCACAGGATCCAGATTCCATCCTTCTATTTTTATCATGTTTGATCCTAGTTTTCTGGGAATCAGGGAGTCATTTCTCAGCAGCTTCTTGAGCACCAGGCCCTCTGTGTGGGCATGTTACCCTTGCTTTTAAAACCAAGGATTTTTAAGCAGCTCCCTGGAATGGTTGAGAGCTGTAACCAGGCCAGGCTTCTCTGTGCTCAGCCAGACCCGATTTCATGGAGTTCTCATGCTGGGAATACCAGGGAATGAGTCTTAGCAGCAGGACTTGTGTCTGCCACATGGATTTTCCTACCCCTGTGTCCTGTCCTCTCACTCCACTCATTTTTAGCCCTTCCAAAGCCTTTCCAACAGCTTCCAGCCTCTGAATTCCCATTCCCATGGCACTGCACCCAAATATGAACCTCAGCCAGGAGCAACTGGTTTTCCTGTTTCTCTGACATTTCCCTTCTCTCCCTAACACTGTGCTGAGCTTGGAATTCTGTGGAGGCACTCTGGGAATGCCGTGGGGAGCAGTCCCCTTGGATTTCCTGTGCTCACTGTCCCTCTGGCACTCTGTGCAGATTATCCTGTGGATTGGGCTGGGAATGCTGGTGATCAGCACCTACACCACCCTGTCTGCCAGCGAGGACACCCCTGTGAGGACAGAAGCAGTGGGCTTGGAGCACCTGGACAGAGAGGAGAACAGAATTGGCCAGGATTCGGTCAAACTTCCAGGTATGTGCTGGCTGGAGCTGGGTTTCCCAGCCTTGTTCCCAGCTTCACCTCTTAAAAAGAACATTTCTTTTTTTTTTTGTGTGGCTGAAGCAGGGTAATTTCCAGGCAGCTCTGTGCATCTTCCCAGCTTCCTGGGGCCTTTTCCCAAGAAAAGCTGCACTTTTGTCTGCTGGAAAAGCCTCTGTGACCTCCTATGGTGTTTTGTGGGAGTTGTTCTTTTGGGAAGGGAAAGGTGTGGTGCAGGCCTGGGGTCCCCTGGAGGGACAGAGCAGGGATCCCTATTTGGGATGAGCACAGTGCCCACCTGGCCCAGCAGGACTGTTCTCCCCTCTGCCATCCCAAGCCATCCATCACCCTCAAAGGTAGGGAAATTTATGGGAACTGCCTCTTTTTTTTTTTTTGCTGCCAAGGGTATAAATTTGGACTCAGCTTTCTCTCTGACAAAGCCTGTGATTATGCCTCAGCTTTGTTTACTGGTTCTTGTTATTTATTATTTGTTTGCTGGGGCTGCTGATGGAATTACGGCTGCTCCTCCCTTTCCCAGCTGCTCCGGAGCAAGGCCGTGGCGCGCAGGTGCCGCCTGACCCCGCGCTGCCCCTCGTCCTGTTCCTTCACTTCAGTTTTGTTTCCTTCTGCTCCTGCGGGGTTTTTTTTTTTTTTTTTTTTTTT
>VXBI01002377.1:191555-203551 GCA_013397375.1 Toxostoma redivivum | reverse complement strand
CAGGCAAGGCCCACGCTGAAGTTGTGGCAATCCCTTCTTTCCCATGAGTTCATCTCGTAATAAATCGCACCAGCCCTGCGGAGGGGGAGGAGAAAATGGAAAGATGTTTATAGAATTAATTCCCCAAAGGAAATCACACGGGGGAGGGCGAAGGGGGGAAGAGTTGGGAATTTTTTTTTGTTACAGAAGATAGATTTTTTTTTTTTTTAAGAGTTTGTTGGATGGAAAAAAATCTGCAGAACAACTTCACTGCTGGGAAACAATTCGATTTCCTCCTCTACTGCTCTCCAAAGGAAGAGTTCACTCCCTGTGTGGGTTTTCTGCCACGCTAGGGGTGGAAGGGACCCTTCCCATCCCATGGAATGTGCAAAAGATTCCATGTGGAACACTCTGGTTGTACCAGTGCTGAACACAGTGACTGGTTTGACTGGGATGTGTCTTCCAAAAACATTCCATCTCTTTGAGAGCAAGGTGGGAGAACCTCCCCCATCTCCCTCAGGAGTTTCCCCTAATTAATGCCTGTTTAATCCCCCTCCTCAAAACTTCTGCGGGAAAAGGAAACCTCCCCACCCCTCCTCCGAGAGGTGTCTGAAGGGCTGTGGGAACACTCGGGCACTAAAAGGGGGAAAAATCAAAATAAAGGAGGTTTTAAAATGTTTCACAGCAAACAGCAGCTGGGGAGGGCGGGAGCTGGGCTGGAGCCCAGCTCAGGTTCTGGTTCTGGTGCTGGGGGGGTTCGGGGCTGGATCCCAGCTCTGTCTCTTCCAGTGCCGGGGGATCTGGGTCTGGATTCGGGTCTGGATTCCAGCTCAGTCTCTCCCGGAGCCGGGGGTCTGGGACAGGGATCCGGGGGTATGCTACCATCTGGTGGCACTGGCTCGCAGCAGCAGCTCCCTGCTCCATCCCTGCTCCATCCCTGCTCCCTTCTGGCTTCATCCCTGCTCCATACCTGCTCCATCTCTGTGCACTTCCCTGCCAGCAGCTCCATAAAAACAGGGAAATCACCCAGCTGACCCCAGAACAAAATCTCCCCCAGCCCCACCCTGCTAAGGCTGGAGGGAAATCAGCGGCTAGGCTGGGTGTGTGAAGGGGATGAGGACAGACACAGCAATTCCCAGATCCCACACCTCATCCCTGTCCCCATCCTGTGTCTGCAGAGCAGAACCCGGTGGTGGAGGAGCCCGAGGATGACCGTGACAAACCCAAAGTGCCCGAGGAGAAGGAGGAGATGGAGCAGCCACAGATCAAGGTGCCTGTGCAGGTGCCCAAGAGGGAGGAGGAGAGAGGAAAGGTGGAAGAGAAAGTGCAGCTGGACCGTCCTGATCAAGGTAAAGGTGATCCTGGGAAAAGGAGCTGGATTGGGAGCTGGGGGTGGGTGTTGTGGGACTCTGAGATAAAGATCCTGAACTCTGCTCCCTACCCTCCCCTCAGTCCACCTCTGTGGGGGTATTGGTGGATTGAAGGTGGTTTAGTGTTTGATGCTCTGGAGGCTTGTTGGGAACGTGGCCTCCAGATGAGGGAGAGAAGGCAGGACTGGACAAGGGCAGCATGGAGCTGGGTGTGCTGGGTGAACTGGGTGAACTGGGAACCTGCTGCCTCTGACCCTGCCTGCCCCCCAGGGATTGCTGTGCCCGTGGGGGAAGCTCATCGCCACGAGCCCCCAGTCCCACACGATGAGGTGGTTGTGGACATGGGGCGGGAGCAGGAGGAATCCGAGGAGAACAAAGTGGCTCCTGGAGGAGCCAACGACCGTCTGCTGGAGGAGCCAGCCAGGCTGAAGCCCCAAAAGGAGGCACTGGACCCAAAACAAGGGAAGGAAGTGGTTGCTGAGAACCAGCAGCAGGAAGAGACTGTCCCAAATCTGGAGAAGGTCCCGGAGGCAGCGGTGCAGCAGGGTGGAAGGCCACCCTACAAGGAGCTGGAGCCAGGGGAGGCCAAGCTGGAAGCCAAGGCACAGGTGGCTGTGCTGGATGGTGACACTGCTGAGGCTGCTCAGCGGGACAAGCCCCAGCTCCAGCTCCCTAGGAAAGCAGAGGATGCTGCAAAGCCCATGGAGAAGGAAGCAGAGCCTGGTAAGCTCCTTTCAGGGCAGCTCATCTGAGCCCAGCTCTTCTGGGCCTGTAATGCCCCTGGGGAAAGGACAATTTGGTCATTCCCATCTCCATCCTGGTGCTTCCTTTTAACTCCACGAGTGGAGCACGTGAGTGTGCACAGCCCCTCCGGCAGCTGCTGCGGGAAGGGAGGAATCTGGTGGCTTTGACAGCTACTGCAAGAGCTGTCAAACAGTTGTTCCCTACCCGCCAAAATGTCAGGTGCCGTGCTGTTCCTGCACGGCTCCCAAATCACCGGGGACACGGAGCCGGGAGATCTTGACAGGGAACACATTGCCAAGTGCCCGTCTAAAAGCCAGTTAGAGCTGTTCTTGCATGTTAATTGGCCGAGGTAGTTAGTGCTGGCTCGCTGCCACCAGGCATGGGATTGTTAAATATTGGGTTTATTACTTCCCTCGCAGCCGTCGGGTTGGCTACAAACAGTGCTGGGATGGCATTGGAGGCGTTTTAGGGAACATCTGCACTGACAGCAGAGCTCTGTGGTCCTTTGCAGGTGAAAAGCAGGAGCTGCCCCTCCTGGAGAGAGCAGAACTGCTGGAGAACCAGAACACCGAGGACAAACAGGAGAAGGCAGGGGGTGAGTGTGTCCCCAGGGCGTGTGGGGATGGGGCTGGATCTCCCCGGATCCCTCCTGTGGGAGGACGGTGTCTTGAGGCCACAGCCCCTGCATAGCATCAGGTGGTGCCTGTCCCATCTCTGGCAGACCTGGCAGGGTCACTTGGGGACCTGAGTCAAGCTGGCACCTGGGCCCAGCTGCTCCCTGGGAGGAGGGAGACAGGAGTGAAACTGCTCTGGCAGCATGGGCAGGGGCACACGGGGACACCTGAACACATCACAGGGAAAGCTCCTTCCCCTCAAGGCCCTGGCTGCTCTGTCTCTGGGGCATCACAGCTGGAGCTGCAAAGCCCTTCCTCAGGCTGAGCTCCTCCCTCAACCTCTGCCTGGCAAGGAAAGGTTGGAGCCTCAGCTTGGACTTGTGTGCAGGTCCCTTGCTCTCATCCCATCCTCTTCCAGCTTCCTTCTCTCTCTCTCCTGGCAGGGTTTGTGGAGTTGGATCTTCCTGCCAAGGAGAGCCCTTGCAGCCCACCCAGAGCTGATGAGGGTTTTGATTTCTCAGGGCTTTGGGTCACAGGGGTTTTATTTCCTCTGTCTTTTTCCCCTTTTCCAGAAGCAGGACAAGCCAAACTGCTGGACCACAATATGCTGCTGCAGGTGATCAAGGAGCAGCAGGTGCAGCACAAGCAGCTCCTGGACCAGCAGGCAAAGCTGCTGGCAGTGATTGAGGAGCAGCACAAGGAGATTCACCAGCAGCGGCAGGAGGAGGGGGCAGAGGAGAAGCCAAAGCCAGGTAAGGACGTGGCCAGGGAGCAGGACCTCTCCACAGGCTGCTCACAGCTCAGAGCAGCTCTAAAATCAAACTGGGAGAGATCTGAGTTCTTCTGACACATGGCAAAGTGCCCACAGCCATTTCTGTAGGGATAAGCCACAGCTCTGCTCATCCTCCTGTGTGGCCTCATCTCGTGTCTCACAGAATGTGGTGGCAGGAGAAGGGAATGTCCTGAGAAAAGCCTTTTCCATGTGGTTTTGTCCTGCAGCAGAAGCTCAGCCAGAGCCTGCCATGCCCCTCTCCAGGAGCAGGGAGGACGAGGGCCTGGGAGCCAAGGGGGACATGGCTGGGAAGCCACCGAGCAAGGAGCAGCTGGAGCAGCACCCAGGCCAGCAGCCCCCTGATTCCAAAGAGCAGCACAGGGACGTCGTGGGGAAGCTGGAAGAGGCTGAGCACAGGCGTGACATTCCTGTGGCCCCTCCCAAGGAGCGGAAGGTGCCGCTGCAAGAGAATGACAGAGCTGTTAAGAATCCTGTGGAGAACCGGGATCCCCTCCATGGGGATGCCCAGCGTGTTCCAGCAGCCAGAAACCACCTGGAGAAAAAGCCCTTGGCGGAGGATTTGGGAGGAGAACGTGAAGCCAAAGCTGGAAGAGATGTCCACCAGAAGAAGAATTTCCTGAAAGTGGAAGCAGCTACAGTTCCCATCCAAAGAGAACAGCCGGGGGCTGCCAAAGTTCAGGGAGTAGCAGGAAGGAGTTTGGAAAGAGACTCAGGAACAGACCTGAAAGCCAAAACTCTGAGTCAGGTGGAGCCCAAGGACCTGGCAGTGCTGCCAGACTCTTCCAGTAACAGGGATGTGGCAGTGAGGGAGCAGCACCCCCGGGAGGGGGCAGGTGGGCGGCAGCGGGACCCGCCTGGCCACGGGCACAGGAAGGAGGAGGATCCCCGGGAGGAGCCGAGGGGCCGGCAGGGCCATGGGGGTGGGGGTGGAGGTCCCTCCAATGGCGCCGACAGGAAACCCAGCCCTCAGGATGCTCCAGCACCGAAGTCTGAGAACGAGAACGGAGCGGCCGCCCCCAGGGATCCGCAGCAGCCGGACCTCAAACCCAACCGGGACCTGAAGCTGCAGGGGGGCCTGGACCTGCGGCGCAGGAGACGGGACCTGCTGCCTCCCGACCAGGAGGAGGATGGGGAGGAGGAGGAGGAGGCGGCTGCAGCAGGAGCTGGGGGGGTCCTGATCGGCCTGAACCCCCTTCCCGACGTGAAGGTGAACGACCTGCGGAGCGCGCTGGAGACGCGGCTGAGCCAGGTGGCCGAGGGCGCGCAGCACCTGGGGCACAGCCGCCACATCCAGCAGGTGACACAGGACAGGAGCCCGTGAGGTGGCTGTGCCTGTGCTCCATTGGGCTCACCGGTGTTGCTCAGGCATGGAGAGATCTAAGCCAGCAGCGCTTTGCTGGATGCAGTGCTTGGATCCACAGGAGTTCCTTGGATCCCTGAGCACCACCCCAGGGGCTTCCACAGCAGCACTCCCAGTGTGTGCCTGCAGGCAGCCGAGGAGATGGTGGCATTGGAAGTGACATTCCTGCTGTCCCCTGCCTTCCAGAGCTGCCATCCACCTCGGCTCCCTGCCAGGCCGCTGCTCCAAGGACCTTTGCCAGCATCTCATTCATATCAAATTGCCTTCTCCAACCTTCTCCCAACTCCTCTCAGGAGCAGGAAGGGGCTCCATTGCCCCGGCTGTGCTGAGGGGACCTGGGATCCACACCTTGGGAAGGGCTTTACCCCAGAGAAGCCGAGAGCTGAGGACCAGAAGATGCTCCAGTGCTGGATCGGGAGCAGAGCCTCAGTGGTGGTTTAGGAACCTCATTTAGTAGAAATGCTGCCTTAACCGGGCACAACTCCTGTTGTGCTGCCTCTCTCCCAGGGATGGGATTCCTTGGCCACACGCTGGGATCACACAGAGCTCTGCCCCCGCTACCCTCCCTGGGTGCTCCTCTCTGTGCTCCCCAGCTCTACTTCCCCTCTCAAAAGTGCATTAAGAAGCTCAACTTCCCCCCAGCCCTTCCCAACCCAGCTTGATTCTTCTGCCAGAGGTGAGTAGTTTGGGAAAAAACATGGCAGAGCCAGGTGGATCCAAGGGCTCCACCGATCTCTTCCTGTGTTCCGGGTGCTCTTCCCAGCCTCCCCCCGCCCTGTTCTGCATCCAGACAGGTCTCTATTCCACCTCTGGAAATTTGTTTGGTGAGTGAGGAAGGGAAGAGCTTCCCCAGGAGCTCTGTGTTGTTTCAGGCTTCCAGTGATTCATCCCTTGTTTTTTTTTTTGGGTTTTGTGTTTTTACATCCTGACCTGCGAATGTACGGAATTCAATCCCAAAGCTCTCCCTAGACTGGCTGAGAATTCCCAGCCTGGAGCCCTCAGACCTCATCACTGTGGTGGGTATTATATCCCTAAATGTCTTTGGCGACCTTGGGTCTGTGTCCAGTGGGACCCTGCAGAGCTGGGACGGGGTGGGACTGTCCCTGCCTGGTGCTCCCGGGGTGTCACAACCCAGAGTGACAGGGAAGTGACCTCAGGAGTCCTTTGGGAAGATCACCCGGAACACTGTGGCCTTAAACCCCTGAACCCAACGAGCTTCTCCATTAATTAACGCTGTCGTCAAGCACAAGCACCACGGCCGGGAGCCCCGGAGCCGCTCCGAGAGGCAGGGATGGGCTCTGGAGCACGGCTCCAGCCCTGCTGGATCCTGGGGAGATGGATCCGGGCTGTGGCACCAGCCAGCCTTGCTGAAGTGAGAGGGAGCCGGATCGGCTCCTTCATCCTCTGTGCTGCGGGCTCAGACCCGCCTGTCTGTTGTTCTCTGTGTGAACAGAAGGGACCAAAGATGCTCCTGACATTCCTGCTCCTGGGAATGGCGTGGGCACCCCGAGCTGGGATGGAAGCTGGCGGGAGCTGCCTTGTCCCGCCGGGAACGGCTCCCCTGGGGCGGGTGGAACGCTGAGAGGGAGAGCCCGGAGCGCGGGCTGAGCCCATCAATAAAATAAGCTGAAGCATTCTGATCTGAATTATTTTGGGTTTTTTTTAATAAATAAAAATAAATCTGTGACCCTCACCCAGCCCGAGGCTGCACCTCGCCCGGGTCGGGGAGCGGGTGGACAGCTCCGGGACCTGGGGGGCTCCGTCATTTGAAGACAAACCGGTGGATTTGAGGCTTTTATTCCCCCCGAGCGTCTCCAGGCGGGGGCGGCTCCGGGGTCACTTCGGTGTCGCCTTTGCCTGCAAAGAGCCGCGGTCAGGACGGGCCGAGGCCGCCTCCCTCCGCCAGCACAGGGATCGGATCCGGGACGGGGACTGGCACAGAGACGTACCGCCCGGGCGAAGCATTCCCGCAGCGCCTGGAACTCCTCCAGGCACGCGTCCCGCCGCAGCTCCGCCGGTCCCGCCGCCGCCGCCGCCACGCACCGCCCGTAGGCCGCGGCCTGCGGGAATCACACGGGACGGGAGCGGGGTCCACCGGGATCCGCCCACCCCGGCGCCGCCTCCCTGTGCCCCCCGGCCCCACCTGGTCCCCGCAGGCCGCCAGCGCCGCCGGGAAGCGCCGCAGCCGCGCCCGCGCTCGCAGCCACACTCCGCGCCCCGACATCGCCTCAGCGCACGGGCGCCGCCATTCCCGGGCGGCCGCCATTGGCTGCGCGCCCCGCTCGTCACACAGCGCGCTCTCCTACTGGGTGGTACCGCCCCGGACCGCGCCCCTTCTGATTGGTTATTCCGCTCGGGCGGCTGTGATTGGTGGAAGTGCCGGTTGTTTACTTCCCGCCTCCTTCAGGCGTCAATTTCATGGGGCCCTTCCGCCTGGAGCCCCTCCTTTTCTCATCGCTGATTTGTTTAGCGGCAGAGCTTCGGATTCTCATTGGTGTAAAATAACTTCCGGGGGGCGGTTCCGTGACGCCGCCGAGGGACCGGGCAGGGCTGATGCCGGCAGTGTCATGGCGGTGCCGCTGCGGGACCGGCTGAGTTTCCTGAGCCGGGTACGGACGGGGACTTTTGGGGGATGCGGGGGGCCGCCGGGGTGTGACGTCACTGCTCATCCTTGACGTCATCGCTGCACTCCCCTCCACTCTCTGTGAGCGGCTTCACACAGCCCTGACCGGGCCGGGCCTGCCCCGGGGCCTCGGTCCAGTCCCCGCCACCGGGGTCCGGGGCGGGTCCGCCCCCTCTCACGCCGCCTTCTCCTCCTCCAGCTGCCGGTGTTGCTGCGGGGCACGGCCGACGACGACACACCCTGCCCTGGGTACCTGTTCGAGGAGATCGCCAGTATCCTTCAGGAAGGGGGGACAGGGCAAGGGGTTCCCCGGGACAGGGAGGGGATCCCGGGGCAAGGGGAGCTCCCTAGGGCTGCTCCAGGCCGTGCTGGGCTCTGGAGGACTGTGGGGCTGGTTGGGGGCAGCCGTGGGACTGTGGGTCCTGGCTGGGACCCTGTGGAGGGGCTGAATTCCTGGCACTCCGGAGGCTGCTGGTGCCCTCCGATCCCGGCTGGATCCCTAACCTGTCCCTAGAGATCTCCCACGAGTCCCCCGGGAGCAGCCAGTGCCTGCTGGAGCATCTCCTCACACGGCTGCAGAGCAGCTCCTGCCACGTCAAGTTGAAGGTGGGTCCATGCTGGGAGCACTGGGGGGATGATGGGATGGAACCCCCCTGCTCCAGGAAGGGTAGCTGTGACTTGTCCTTGTCCCCCGAGCCAGGTGCTGAAGATCCTGCTGCACACCTGCTCCCAGGGCTCGCCTCAGTTCGTCCTGCAGCTGAAGAGGAACGCCAGCTTCATCCGGGAGGCTGCTGGTAACGAGCTGGGGGTACTTGGGAGAGCAGCAACAACCCTGTGGGGGGCTGGAGACCCCAGAAGGGCTCTGAGCTGTGCCAGGAGCAGGGTCCTACCCCACCTGGGAGCATCCCCCACCCTCCTCTCTCTGTGTCTGCAGTGTTCTCCGGGCCCCCAGACCCCCTCCACGGCAACAGCTTGAACCAGAAGGTGCGGGCGGCTGCACAGGTGGGTGCTGTAGGGACAGGGCAGCCCTCAGCCCCCTCCTCTGAGGACTCTGGGGTTCCCACACTCCTCTCTCGATCCCACAGGACCTGGCCAGCATTCTGTTCTCGGATGCACCGCTGCCACAGCCCCTGGCGCTGCCTGCCCGGCCCCTGGCCCCCGCCGGTGAGTGCAGCTCCCCCGGGACAGGCCCTCGGTCAGGGGGGTGGTGAAACATCAGGAGAGGGGGACCCTCAGTGCCTGTGCTCCCTCTGACATTCCCTGTGCCTCCCCAGGGATGGGCTCCAGCCCCAGCCCCTGTGGCTCCCTGCAGGGATTCGGCTTCAGCAGTGACAAGAGCGGCTCCGGTGAGTCCTGGCTGGGCCCTCACTGGGTCCTTTCCCACTGGGAGCTGGGGCAGGGCCATGGGGGTCACTTTGTACCTAGTCCTCTGTTCTCCCAGAGTTCCCTCACCCCCTTTTCCCAGGCTGGAACTCAGTGTGGGGGTGATCCCATGGGGCTGGACTCCCGGGATTCTCCCAACATCCCAGCCTCTCTCAGCTTCCACAGGAGAGGCCCTGCTGAGCAGCCTCCAGCGAGCGGCCGAGGCCGTGGCCCAGGCTGTGCTCCCGACACCAGGGGGGCCCCGGCAGCTCCGTGGGGACCTCCCTGAGGACACCTATGAGCCTGTCCGAGCTCCATCCCCTGGCAGCAGCCCGGCCGTGCCGCCCCCGACCCCTCCTGCACCGCGTGGATCCCGAGGTGCGTCCTGCTGGGGGAGTTGGGGGGTTCCCACCCCAATGCTGGGGGGTTTGGGGACCCCAGCTCAGCAGCACTGTCCCTGCAGTGAGCCACCAGCCGGGGCTGGCCGGGGGCGGCTGGGAGGAGGCAGACAGCGGGCACAGCTCCCGGGAATCCTCGCAGGGCAACGAGCGGAGCCGCAACTCGGACTCGGGCAGCAAATCCGGCAGTGACAGCCGCTCCGGGGCCAGCCGGGAGCTGAGCCACGGGGCCGAGAGGTGAGAGTGGCCCAGGGGGGCTCCCCTGGCCTGGGACTGTCCCAGGTGCATTCCCAGGAGCGCTGCTTTCTTTTTTCACACCGTTGATCCAGAGTGCCCCTGGCACTGCTGGCTGTGTTCTGCCTGGGGTGTTTGTCCTGCCAGCCATGGCAGAGCTGCTCAGGGTGGGGGTCCCTCTCTGTCAGGGGGTGTGCAGGGACCCCAGGAGGAGTAAGCAGGTGGCTCCTGTCCCCACGAGGTGTGTCCCCAGCAGGGTGGATGCTGACAGCCCAGGTGACTGCCGGAGGGAGCTGAGCCTGGTGTCGGGACTGACGCGCGGGGCCAGGGTCTTCCTCACGAGGGAGGAAGCTCAGCACTTCCTCAAGGAGTAAGTGTCAGAGGCAGGTGCTGCCAGGGGCTTCTGGGGCAGCCTGATCTCATCCCTGGCTGCCCAGACCTGGACTCTGGGGATGGGAAAGCACTGCAGGTGTCTGTGACCCCACCCCTATGCAGGTGTGGGCTCCTGAACTGTGAGGTGGTGCTGGAGCTGCTGGGCCGGGCACTGGAGGATCCCAGTGACAGTGTCCGCATGGTGAGCACAGGGGCCTCCCCTGGGAGGGCTGAGGGGTGTGTGGGGACCTGCCTGGCTCAGCCATGCTGCCCTTTCCCACAGAGGTCCATGTGTGCCATCTCTGCCCTCGGCTGCTCGGACCTGCTCTCCCCAGAGCAGATTTTTGCTGTGACCCGGCAGCGCCTGCAGCACCTCAGCCAAGGCAGCCCTGGGCCTGTGGCCAACCGAGCAACAAAGGTGACTCTGGGGACATCCCTGTGCCCGGTCCCCAGGGTGGGGGCTCCTGGCACAGGTTTGACAGCCCTTGGGGACACACAGCTCTTGAGAATGACTCCCAGAGGGGTGGCTTTGGCTGCCTTTCCCAGGAGCAGGGAGCCTAGGTGGGGTGATACTCCATCCGAGCCCTGGGAGGGGACACTGGGGACAGTTCCTCTGCTTGGGAAAAGGTGTCAGGGCCAAGCCCCTTTGCCGATGCTGCTCTCACTCTGCCCATCCTGTCCCAGATGCTGCGGCAGTTTGAGGCCCTGTGCCGGGCCCAGCCCTCCCCGAGGGCCCCACGCCCACCCTCAGCCCCCTCAGTGGGCTCATCCGGGGACCTGCTCATGGACATCCCAGCCCTGGCCAGCGAGAGCTTCCTGACCCCTCTGAGCCCGGCCCCAACCCCTGCGGCCCCCACAGCCCCCGGTGAGGAGCCGGGGGTGGCATCAGAGCCCCCTGGGCAGCCTGGGGCCGCAGTGCCAGCCTGTCCCTGCGAGCAGGACGGGGGCAGCAGGCTGGCAGGGGACACGGCGGCCCCCAGCCTGTCCCTGTTTGCCGGCATGGAGCTGGTGGCCTGTCCTGGCACAGTGCTCCGGCCACACTCGCCGCCGCTGGAGCCACAGACGCCGTCCCGGCCCCAGGATGGGGGGACGGACACGGAAGGCACCCTGCAGCCATCGGCCTTCGCCTTCCTCAACATGTAGCTGCTGTCGGGCCCCGGGGGCTGCGGGGGCTCTGCCCCCCATCCCTGCGGGGCCTGTGCTGTCCTGGTGCCTCAGGGGGGACACGGTCTGAAATGGCCACAAGGGCCAGGGCTTCCATCAAGTGACAGTGTCCCTCTCGCTGTCCGTGGTGTTCCAGGGCAGGCAGAGGGGCACGACCCCTTGCTCCTCTGAGCTGGACAGGGGTGTGGGACCTGCTGGGACTGAGCTGGGGACCGTGCTTTGGGGACCCCAGCATGGCCATGGGTGCTTTGGGGACCCCAGCACGGCCATCGTGGGTGCTCTTGGGTGGCCCCCAGCTGCAGCCTGGGCTCCGTGGGGGTGGTGGGGGAGAAGGCGCCGTCCCCATGGGGCCGGGACCCACCAATAAACCCCCACTCGGGTCTGGGAACGTGTGACTTCTTCCTGCGCCTCTGACTGAGCCTGGCCCATGGCTCTTTCTCCATTTTCCTATAGCCCCATGGCCCCTCAACAGCCTCAAAGTTCCCACTGTTCTCCCTCACGCTACAACCCCCCTAGTAGCCCCATGGTTATCCTCTCTTCCTCACAGCTCACCCTCTGCCCCAGAACCCCCTAATAGCTCCTTTTTTTATGACCCCAAATAATCCCATGAGCCCCCCTGCCCCATAGTTCCCTCTCCCCAACCCACCTCCCCCAATAGCTCTATGACTCCCTCATCTTCCTCCCAGCTCCCCCCACTCATAGCTCCCCAGTAGCCCCAGTCCCCAAAATCCTCCTTTTCCCCCAAAAATCCCATGGCGCCCCGCCCACTTGGGATCAAACCCCGCCCCGTTCTCCGCCCTCAAAGCCACGCCCATCCTATACTCTCNGGGTCCTGGGGAGGGATGTGGGTCATGGGGGATTGAGGTTGGGTGCCCTGTGGCTCTTGGTGGGAATCTGGGACCTGGAGGGCTTGGGACCCGGGGATGGATGTCCTGGGGGCAGCTGGGAACTGGGAGCTTGGGCTTGGGCCTGTGGCTGGGGGC
>VXBI01002377.1:168285-189194 GCA_013397375.1 Toxostoma redivivum | reverse complement strand
GGCGCCCCGGCAGTGCCTCTCCTGCCAAGCTCATGGCGCGCTCCGTGTCCGTGGCTGCCGACAGCAAAGCCAAGAGGAACGCCCCGGTGAGCCCCTGTCCTTCCCTCTCCTGTGCCAGGGCAGGGAGCACGTGCCTGGCACACGGGATGGCTCCAGGCATGCCCGTGTCCCTCTCGCTGTGGTTCCCCCAGCACCAGCTTGGCTTTGTTCTAGCACTGCCCTCAGTGATCACTGCTGGTGGCTCTCTGCTCGGTGCAGAAGTAGGGAGCATAAGGATTCCATCTTTTCCCATCTTGCCTTTCATCTCCCTGCACCAATTTCCACCTGGAAACTCCCAATTTCCCTGCTGGGATGTCAGGCCCAGCCTGCTCCTGTTCCTGCTGCACTGGGGGCTCCTGAGTGGGGGTTCCACAGAGGGAGTGAGCCCCAGGTGCTTGCTGGGTTCTGTCAGGATCCAGCAGACAGTGTGTGCTCCATGCTGAGTAATCCCTTGGCAGCATTCCCACACCCTTGTTCCCTGGAGCTAGTGCTAAGGAACGTGTTCCTGCTGGCTCAGCAGTGCCCGAGCGAGGTGTCATTGCCCGCTGCCTCAAGGAGAGCTTGGCAGCCCTGGGGTGGTGGGAACTCCGTGTCCCACTGAGTGAGAGGGCTGGGGGAGCCTGCCTGTGCTCCTCCTGAATGTGGCTGCTGGATTTATCCCTGCTCTCCACAGGAAGATGCGGGATCTCGGGCCATGAACAACCTGCGCAGGTCCAACAGCACCACCCAGGTGAACCAGCGGGTGAACAGCTCACACAGGTACAGCTCCAGCCACAGACTGTGTCCATCTGTCCTGAGGGTGGCACTGGGGGACACCCCACCCATGTGTCCAACCTCCCTGTGCGGGAACAGGAGCCTTTCCAAAATACCCTGAGTTCTGTCATGCACATCAGGAGTTAAAACCTGGCCCTGGAAAACCAAGGTCTGGAGCTTTGGTTATTTTTTTGAAGAGGAAGTCCCCTGTTTAGGGTTTCATAGGATCATAGCATGGCCTGACTTCTCTGTCAGAGTAGTGCCCAGCTTCTGTGAGCAACCTGTGCCAAGGCCTCACTACCATCACAGGGAAGAATTTCTATTTGGGGAAAGGGAGTGTATTTCTGTGGCTGTGACAAAAAACATTCCATTTGATTCCAATAGCCCTCATGGACCCTCCAGGCCATAACTGGGCTGTGTGAGGAGACAAAAGTCCTCTGTTCCTAGTGCCCTCTGAGTTGGGATTTTCCATTCTCCTGATGGTCTGTGCCCATCCCTATCACCACACACCACCACAGTTTTACCATCTATGTAAAAACGAGTCATTTGTGGATTTTGTGGCCATGTAACGATTCTCCAGCCCCTTTCTCCTCTGTGTCACACTGGAGTATCTGAATGCCCTGCATAGCCAGAGTGTGTCCTGTGGCTGTGAGTTATCCCAGAACCCCTGTTCTCTCCTCTCTGCCTTTCCTGGGTCTGGATAAAGCTCAGAGCAGACAGCAGACTTCCTGGCCTTCTTTGAGGACGATCCAGGAGGAAGGAAGAAACTGGCAACTCTGAGCAAAACCTCCCCGGAAAAGAAAACCACATGGAATATCTTGGTGAGGATGCAGGCTCTGGGAGTGGGCGGGCCAGGTTGGCTCTGTGCTCCTGCTGGTGTTTGAGGAGGTGGGTTTGGTGCCCTTATCCCTGCTGTCTCCATGGCAGGATGACCAGCCCCGGGTGTTCCCAGGCCCCTCTGGCTCCCATGGCCTCGAGCTGCCCACAGGCATGAGGAGAAAGGAAGCCACGGTGCTCCTGGCTGCCAACTTCACTGCCAACAACAGGTAGGGCAGAGGGTCCTGAGGAGGGGAGTGGGCAGAACTGCATGGAGAAACACCCAGAGAGGGGAAGGTGCTCTTTCTGACGCTCCTGGTCTCTCCACACAAGGAGCAACAAGGGCGCAATGGGCAACTGTGTCACCACCATGGTGCACAACAACTACTCCACTGCTGAGAAGGGCCCTGCTCCCAAGAGCTCCAACCAGGCTCCCAGTTCCCTCAAGTGAGTGTGGGGGGGTGTCCTGGCTCTGCAGCTGGGCTGGCCTTGGGGTCTGGTGTGGCACAGGACAGGGCTGAGTGGCTTCATCTTCTGTCCCAGCAATGTGGTCAAAGCGACCTCGAACGAGGATGGGGAAGGCAGCAGCAGCTTTGTGAAGTCTCAGAAGAATTTCTCCAGCAACAACATCATGACCCGCAACAACAACAGCAGCAGCAGCAGCAGCAGCAGCGTTCCCCGGAGGAGGGAGGTGACCGAGGAGGAGGCTGAGAGGTGAGGGAAGGGGCAGGAGGGCGGTGCCAGGAGGTGTGAGGAGCTCCAGGGCAGCTCGTTCTTGTCCTGTGGGATTTCACACTGAGGAAAGGCCACTCTTAGTGCACCTGCAGGCCCTGGTGCTGTGCTGACCCTCCCTCCCTGCACCCACAGGTTCATCCAGCAGGTGAACCTGGCTGCTGTCACCATCCAGCGCTGGTACCGGCGCCACTCTCAGCGGCACAGGACGGCGGCTGCGGCTCTGGGGCGCCTGATGGCTGCCAAGAGGGAGGTTGGTCCTGTCCCCTGCTCTGTAGCCCAGGCCACCCAACACCCATGTCCAACTGGCCAAGCAATTGGGGTCCCGTTAGTCCCCAGACCTGGACTGTGAGAGTTGAGGGGGCTCTGACTTTGCATCCAACCAGCCCCTCCATGGTCCAGAGAGCTGGGGAGGGTCCTGTTCCCTCAGAGCTGTGCTGGCAGGGTCCAGGAATTAGCCTGGGTTGGGTTCCAGCAGCAGCTGAGGCACAAAGGCTCAGCATCACACAGCTCCAGTTCCCCCAGCCCCCTGACTGGGAGCAATCAGACACTGGCAGTAGCAGCACAGGTCTCCCTGAATTGCCATTGTCAGGGCCACACTGGTGGCCAGAGAAGGGATGCCCCATCTCAGCTTATCTAATGAATCCCTAATGAGGTGGCATGTTAGAGTGACAAGGTTTTGCAGCTATTTGTGTTTCTTTGTGTTCAATTATTTATCCCAGTAATGAAAAGCTCTGTTGCTCTTGCGTGTGAGTCTATTTTTAAGCCTTGTCTCCTCGATGGTTGCAGACCCAGATGATGATATAATAATAATAATAATAATTGCATTGAGGATCTGAAGAAAATGAGTTGCTCCAAAGTGGAGCTGTGCCAAGGGCTCCTCACCTGCACAGAGGGGAGGATGGAAAGCCTGCATTTGGGGTGACCCAGGTGTGGCTGCCCCTCACACTTCTCAGTGCTGGGTGCTGGAGAACTCCCAGTAACATTTTTGACCCTCCTCTCTGGAAGGAAAGGCAGCAGCGGATGGAGGAGGGGAATATCCTGGATTTGCAGGAGAGGAAGGATGAGGAACGCCGGAAGATCCGAGAGGAGAAGGCGCGCCTGGCCCGGCACGCTGCCATCCAGGTAGGGCCAGGGCCAGGCCTGTGTGACACCATTTATTGGCATCATCCAGCGAGGCAGCAGAGGCCTCTCTGTATCTCCAGAGCCTCGGCACGGGGCAGGATCAGAGCCAGCCTTGGAAATGGAGTGCTCCCTCCGGAGATGGAGGTGCCACGGAGCGGTTTCCTGCTGTGCTCCTGCCAAGCCTTGGCAGCTCATTCTGAGCTTGTGAAGACAGTGCTGTGTAGTTCTCAGGAAAATGGTGACCATGTTGAGACAGGGAGACTCCAAGCTCTGTGGAATGGCCAAGGATGTGCACGGGAATGGGATCCTCCTCAGGGAGCAGGGTCCTTCCAGAGAGGGCTGAGTACTGCTCCATGTCCCTTGGCAGGAAGTAACACATCCATTGTCACCCTGCTCTTGCAGCTGGTGGTGCAGATGGGGTTGGCACAGGCTGCAGGAGTTGGCAGTAAAGCTGGGGATGTTTTAAACCCCAAATTTTCTTTGCCCTAATTGGAAGCATGTTCCATCAGGGAGGGGTTGGGAGAGCAGCTGGAGGATGCGAAAACGCTGCCACAGCCTTGCAAACACAGGCTTGTGCCTTCCCAAAACTTCAGGACATCGATGGCTCCTCTGTCCCCGCAGGAGCTGCAGCAGAAAAGGGCCCAAAAGGCCTCAGAGACAAAACGCTCACCAGAAGAGCTGGTGCTGGTGAAGGAGAGCAGGAGGGTGCCCAAGAAGAAACCTGGTGCCAAACCTGCCTCAGCCAGGAATGTCAGCCCGGCTGGCAGCCTCACCAAAGCCAACAACACCGGTGAGTCCTTCTGGTGTGTCCCCAGAGCTTTGGGAGTGAGGGGAAGGAGGGGTCCAGGAGCTGTTTGCTCTGAGGAGCTGCTTCCCATGGGCTGGCTGTGGGGAGTGCCTGAGAACAGTCTGGTTCCTGCAGAGGCCAATTCCCCCCTGGCAGCTGGGGAGCCTGAAGGAAACAGCCTGGGAGCTCTTGGCTCCGTGCCCTCACAGGACCCTGGGGCAGAGGACAAACTGCAGGTGGGTCTGGCTGTGCCTCTTGGGGGCCCTGCTCTGCCAGGATGACATCAGAACCTTTGCTGGCTTCTGAGGAGACCCAGAAAACTCTCTCTCATCTTCTCCCTTAGGATGTGAGCACCAGGGAGACAGGTAATGAGGACCTGGAGACAGCAGTGACTGGTGGCAGCAGGGCTCCATCCAAGGTCACGCTCAATGAGCTGCTGGACACACTCCGGCTGCTGGAGGAGGAGCCAGAGCTGCTGCCCCCACCCAAGCTCCTCAAGAAGGACAGATATGCCTGGATGGACAGGGTGAGCTGGGGATGAGACTGCTGTGTCCATCCTTGGACAGGGATGGCTGCCTGGTGAGAGCTGGGCACTGCCAGGGAAGGTGGTGGAGGAGCTTGGAGTGGGTGATGGAGGAATTTGGAGGAAGAGATGGAGGGGTTTGGAGGTGGTAGAGGAATTTTTTGGTGCATTGAGGGCTTGGACATATGCAAGGAACAGTAACCCATGCAGTGGCTGGTGGTGGGACAGAGTTTATCCCAGAGGATCAGGCTGGTTACTGGGGTGCAGTGATGGAGAAAAGCCAGCACCTCTCCTCCCATGCCTTCCCCCCCTCATTCACCACGGTGAATTCCCAGCAGGAGCCCAGCTCCAACTCCCTGACTGCTGATAACTTGGAGAAGTTTGGGAAGCTGAACCACCCACCAGGGGTCCCTGAGGATGGGGCTCTGCTCTCAGAGGCCAAGCTCCAAAGCATCATCAGTTTCCTGGATGAGATGGAGAAATCAGAGCAGGAGAGGCCCAGGTCTGCTGCCTCAGCCACGCAGCGGGAGGTGAGTCCCTCTGTGGTGTGGGAATCCATTCCTGGTGGGAATCATCCCCTGTCTCCCTGTCCTCATTCCAGGTGGTTCCACCACCTTTTCATCGTGTTTTTTCTGCTGTGGCAGGGTTTCCTTTTGGAAGAGGAGCTGGCTCACGTGGAGCAGGTGTCGGCTGTTGCCACGGAGGTGACAAGCTCCATGATGAGGCTGAAGCTGGAAGTGGAGGAGAAGAAGAGAGCCATCAGCCTGCTGCAGACTGCTCTGGTGTGTCAGCCTCAATGTGATTCTTGGGGCTATGAAGCACATGATCAGAACTATCTCTTGGTTTTACATAATCATGGAATTATTTGGGTTGGAGGGGACCTTAAAGATCATCTAATTGGGATCTGGGCTGAACTCCCTTCTCCTCTGTCCTGGGGGGCTGGGTGTTCCTGCTGACAGGGGTGGGAGATGTGAGCACCAGGGCTTTGCTTTAGCTCTGTTTTCCTGGCCTGATGGTGATTTCCCTGTTGTGGCTGTTTGACCCCTGCTCCCCACAGACTCAGCAGCGGGAGCTGACCGACCGACACGTCAAACAGACCGAGAAGGAGCTCGGCCACCAGCTCAGGCTGCAGAGGGAGCAGTATGAGGCAGCAATCCAGAGGCACCTGGCCTTCATTGACCAGGTAATCCCTCATCCCAACTCCTGAAGGCAGAGGCTGAGCTGGCTGCTCCTGCCTGATGCTGACTCCTCACCCTGCCCAGCTCCTCGATGACAAGAAGGTGCTGAGTGAGAAGTGTGAGGCCGTGGTGGCAGAGCTGAAACAAGTGGACCAGAAATATGGCCAGAAGATTGCCCAGATGCAGGAGCAGCACGAGCTGGTGAGGGGACAGGGAACATGGGGGACACATGTGCTGGTTTTGCTCATATGGGGCCTCTGCCCGGGGCAGTACAGTCTCTGTCACTTTGGTGGGACCTGGACACTCCAAGGAGCTCTTCCCTTCACACATACCTGGCACAGGTTTCCCAGAGAAGTTGCAGCTACCCCATCCCTGGAAGTGTCCAAGGCCAGGTTGGACAGGACTTGGAGCAGCCTGGGGTAGTGAAAGCTGTCCCTGTCCATGGCAGGGTTTGGAACTGGATGAGCTTTAAGGTCCCTTCCAACCCAAACCATTCTGGGCTTCCATGATCCCCCTGAAGGCAGAACTCTCCCAGCCTCAGGAGGTGTGTCAGGGTGACCAGGGTGTGGTGCTGGCACAAACCCAATGCCATTTTGCTTCTCCTGCCCTGTGCCAGGCCTGGCAGGAAGGCAGAACCACTGGGCTCATCCCAGCTCTGCCATCCCAGTCCCTGCTTGTTCTTGACCTTGGAGCTGAGCTCATGCCTGGCCAGACCATGGGGGTCCCTTGATCTCTGGAGCAGGCTCCAACCACAGAGGCTCCTGGCCAGTCCCTTGGCTTGTCCCTGTCCTTGTCCCTTGTGCTATCTCCCCTCTCCCCCGTGGACTCTGCCCAGCTCTGCCCTGCCCGTGGCTCTCACATGGCTGTGTGGATTTGCCTCTCCCCAACCATTCCCCTTCTCTCTCCATCCCCTCCTTTCTTTCTCCCCAGGTCTGGCGCACTTTGGGCCCCTTTTGTGAGGTAAATGTGGTCTTTGCTCTCTTTTGTGCCTTGCCCTCTGCTCTCATGCCCTGACCTGCTCTGGCCCTGCTCCAGCCCCTGCCAGAGGGTTTTCCATGGCAGGGAGAGGGAAGGCTGGAGAGGAAAGCACCATCACACAGGGACATGGCTGCCCTGCATGCAGGGACCCTCCCAGTTCCCCTTCCCTGTCCATTTGTGCTCTCATGTCTTGGCAATGAGCACATTCCCAAGGGGATAGAGGAGAAGGCACTGGGAGAGTGTGGGCCACTTCTGTGGCTGGAGGAACACACCTGGCCAGGGCTGTGCATGTGTCCATGGGCAGCTCCACAGCTTCCTTCTCAACAGCCCAGCTCCCAGGCCTTTTCTCTCCCACCTTCTCTGAGGTTTTCCCATTTGTTTCCAAACAGGAAATTAAGAAACTGAAGGAACTCATGAGCGCAACTGAGAAAATCCGGCGGGAGAAGTGGATTGAGGAGAAAACCAAAAAGATCAAAGAAATCACAGTGAAAGGTATGAGCAGGTTCCTTCAGCCATGGACAATGTCAGGGTGGTCCAGGAGAGATTGGGAAGAGCTCCTTGGTGTGGGCAGCAGATACCAGAGGACAAGAAAACACCTCTGTGCTCATCCCCACTCCTTACGAGCCCCTTTGAGCTGGGTGAGGGCACCGGGCTGAGATCCAGGCCGAGCCATTCCCGTCCTTCCCTCTGTCCCAGGGCTGGAGCCAGAGATCCAGAAGCTCTTGGCCAAGCACCGTGAGGACATCAGGCAGCTGAAGCTGCTGCACGAGGCCGAGCTGCTGCAGTCGGACGAGCGCGCGGCGCTGCGCTACGGGCGGCAGGCGCAGGAGCTGCGGGGGCTGCTGGAGAGGGAGAAGGAGGAGCAGAGCCAGCGAGAGCGGGAGCGGGCCCGGCAGAGGTGTGTCACTGCAGGCTCGGTGCCAGTTTGGGGCTCTCAGCTCTGGGGTGCTGCCCAGCACTGCTGGTGGGATCCCAATATTTGCAGCTCCACGGGGAGCAGCCTCTTTTCTCTCCACCAACCTCAGGTGGGCGATGCTGCTGAGCTGGGAGCATCCTCTGGCATCGTGAAGGGCAAGGTGGAAGAGGCTGAGTGCTCAAAGGCACATCCCTGGAGTGTCTGTGTCCCACAGGTGTGAGCAGCAGCTGGAGCAGGAGGAGCAGGCGCTGGAGCTGCAGCGGCGCCGGCTCTATGCTGAGGTGGCTGAGGAGAAGGAGAGGCTGAGCCAGCAAGCAGCCAGGTGAGCAGGCTGGGGGCCTGGGGCTGGGGGCAGCCATGGGGCCAGGCTCCTGTGGGAAGAGGGGCTGGTGTGGATGCTGGGAGCTGTGTCTGTGCAGGCAGCAAGCAGAGGCAGAGGAGCTGCGGCGGCAGCTGGAGGCCAACAGCTCAGCCCTCACCCGGGCACTGCGGGACAAGCACGCCAAGGAGAAGGAGGAGCAGGAGAGGCAGCACCAGGTCTGGTTTCCCCTCACCTCCAGCCCTTTGGGTACTGGCACCACCAAGCCTCAGACCCCCCAGGGGCAGCCACAGCAGTTGCTCCCAGCCAGCACAGGAGGGATCTTGGGCTGAGCTGATGTTTTCCCTTCTCACAGGCAGAACTGAAGGTGCTGAAGGACCAGCTGGAGCTGGAGAAGCAGGCCTGGGAGGCCAACTATGTGAAGAAGGAGGTAATGGCAAGAGCTGTTCTCCAAAGGTACCACCCATAGGCTCTGAGAGGAGGTTGAGGCCACGTTTGCTGTCTCCATTCCAGGAAGCCTGGCTGCTGTCTCGGGAGCGAGAGCTGCGGGAGGAGATGAGGAAGGAGAGGGACAAAGAGATCGAGCTGGTGATCCAGCGCCTGGAGGCTGACACATCCTTGGCCAAGGAAGAGTGTGAGAGGGCAGCAGAGAACAGGTAAGAGGGAAAGGGAGGAGGCAGGTCCCAGGTCCTCCAGGGGCTGGTCCCCCTTCGCTGTCCTCTGGGCATCTCTTCAGTGAGCTCTGGAGCAGTGTTAGTGCAGGCAGGAGCAGCTCACAGGGACAAAGTTTACATCTCACCTGAGGAAACAGCCCCGGATCTCTTGTGGGGCAGTTCTGCCCTTGCTGCTGTGCCCTGATCCCTCCTGCAGCAGGACTGGGGCTGGGATGAGCCAGGCCAGCAGCAGGATGAGCCAGGCTGCCTGTCCTTCCTGCCCTTAGGATCAAGAGGATCCGAGACAAGTACGAGGTGGAGCTGCAGGAGCTGGAGCGGTCGGAGCGGAAGCTGCAGGAGCGCTGCAATGAGCTCAAGGGGCGGCTGGCCGAGCTGGAGGGGGAGAGCATCCGGCTGCAGGGCCTGCTGAAGCACAAGGAGCAGGAGGTGGAGGACATCCGGAAGGTGAGCGAGGAGCAGAGCCAGGGCCCTGCCTGGCCCGTGCCCAGCTGTGCCGGGGCACAGAGGCCTGACTGAGTGATCTGGCAGGAATTTGCAGACAGGCTGGTGGGGACGGAGGAGGAGAACGCCCGGCTGAAGGCAGAGATGGCAGAGCTGAGGGCCAGGCAGCACCTGGAGCTGGACAGGCTGGTGCAGGAGAAGGACCGGGAGCTGGAGGAGGTGCACAGGAGGTGAGACAGCCCAGGTGTGGTGCAGGAGCTCAGTGCTGCATCCTTGGGAACAGCTTCCAGCCCTTCCAGGTAAAGCAGGCAGAGGAGTCTTGCCCAAGCTGGCTGCTGCTCAGCCACCCTGAATCCTCTGTCCTTTGTCACTGCTGGCCTGCTGTGCCATCCTGTCCCCAGGGCTTCTCCTGTGCCTGCTTGGAGCACATGAGTGCCAGGAGAGGCCAGTGGAGCACAGCTCTGTGTGCATTCCTCCCTGGCTGTACCCTGGCCAGGATCGCTGTCACCTCCTGGGGCTCTCTGTGGCTCACACATGATACCTGTGACTGCAGCCACATGATCTTCTCCAGAGGGGCAGGGCCTAGGGTCAGGGCATAGCCACAGAAGCTGAGGGCAGCTGGGATGTCCCCAAAATGATAATTAAGCCTTAGGAGGCTAATGTCCCTTTGTTCCTGTAGACAAGTCAGTCCACACTACCCACCCATGGAATAAAGGTGCTGCCAGTGTGTGATGGCACCTGGAGCCCAGCTTTGGCTGGGGGAGAGGGGCTGAGCTCCTGGGGCTGAACCCCCCCAGCCCCATGTTTGGCACTGTTTGGCTCAGCCCCCCATGTCCGTGTCAGGGTGAAGGCAGCAGTGCTGAGGAAGGAGGAGAGCATGAGCAGCCTGCGGAAGCAGTACGAGGTGAGGGGAGGCTCCCTGCCCTGCCCTGGCTGTGGCTGTGGCTGGGCTGGGCACTGTGAGCTCTCTGTCCCCTGTGCTCTGTGGCAGGCAGCTGTGCAGAGAGCCAACCTCCTGGAATCCCTGCTGGAGCAGCAGCGGCAGCTGGCCATGGAGTGACCCTCCTGCTGGGCAGGGAGCAGGGCTGGGGCTGGGCTCAGGCTCTCCCCTCCCTCTTGTCTTGTTCTCCACAGCCTGGTCCCAATGCCATGGCCGTGCTGGGACACTTGGTGGCCTTTAGATGTTTGGCAGTTTTGTTCTGATAATAAATCTCTGCTGATTTCTAACAGCTGTTTCTATACTTGTGCACATCAGTGCCAGAGCACGAGTGGCTCCTTCTCGAGGTCTGTGCCCACTCCCAGCTTCCCAACCCCATTCCTGCATTCCCAATGCTCTCCCTTTGCTCTGAGGGTGCCCAGCACCCCAGTCTATGCCTTGCTTCCATTTCTAAACTGAAATAGCCAGTAGGATCCAGGGCAGGATGTGATCCCACAGCCTCTGCTACCTGCAGAGTCCTCAACACCCCCTGACAGGGCCGGGAAATGCCTGGGCTGGGCCGGTGGCATCTGTTTCCTCTCTGTTTGCACTCTCCGGGAGTGTGCAGCCGCTCTGGTCCCTCCCCCGGGCCGGCAGATGTTTTCTCAGCAGAGTCCCTGGTGTTTCCCTTCCGTCCTGCTCGTCCCTGCGCTCGGCTGGAGCCTCCCCCTGCCCCATGGCAGCACTGCCAGAGCCCCCACGGTCACATGGAGCCGCAGAGGGACCCTTTGTCACCGCAGGAAGCTGCACAGGGGCTCGGCCACTTCCCGACGCTGGCGTTTGTCCCAGCGTGGGCTCCTGGCTGCAGCTCCCGGGGGCGGTGTGAGCCCATGGATGGCCCAGATCCCTGCCTGTGCTTTGGCATCCATTTGGGTGTTGTGGGGCAGGACCCGCTCCTCCAGCTCCGGGGCAGGGACACAGAGGGTGGCTGGGTCCTGCACAGCAGCGCCGTGGCCCTGCTGCTCTCCGTTCCCCTCTCCCTGCTGGGACAGGCTGGGACAGGCCGGGCACTGCGCTTGTTCGGCTCTTGCTGCTTTTCCAAGGAGTTTCCTGAGCGCCGCTTCCGACCCCCGCCCTGCACAGCCTCCACGTGGGCTCCTGCCCCCGGCTCTGGGAGATCTGCCGTGGGAGAAGGGGGCTCAGTCCCCGGCCAGGGGATCAGCTGTAGGACCCCGAGCTCCGTGCAGCATCGCTGCCGTGGGCTGAACACCCACCCGCGGTCCCCGGGGTGTGCCCGGCCCGGCTCCCGCCGCTCCCCGAGGCTCCGGCATCTTCCCGGCCCCTCCCCGGCATCGCCCGGGCTAATTTCTAGGCCAGTGCCCGGTTAAGGCATGAATACATCAGCGCCGTTGCATAACGGGGATGCGGATTTTCACCGGCTGGCTGCCCGTGCCTGCGCCCCCCGCCCGCATCCCGGGGGTCCCACGGGGCAGGAGCGTGTCCCTGTCCGTGTCCGTGTCCCTGTCCCTGCCGAGCCGTGGCACGGCAGGCGCTCAGCCGGGCTGGCGGCGACCGTGCGGCCGCTGCGGGCTCTGCCAAAGATCCCCGAGGAAGGAGCGAGCCCCTCTCCCCCCGGCTGCCCCGGGATTAGGGGGATGAGCGGAGCCCGCCGCCCGCCGCGGGGCCGGGAAGGAGGTCAGGAGGAACACCGGGGGCTTTTGGCAGCCGCCGCACGGGAATCGCGGCTCAATCTGGTGTCTGCCCGCGAGGGGATTAGCTGCAGCCCCAGACAAATCAGCCGAGAAGCCGGAGCGAGTGGCAGGATCCGAGCAGGGTAATCTCCCTTTAGGAAGGATCTGTAATCTCCCCTGCTAATTAGGATGGCGGCAGCGGCACTGCCCCGGCAGGGAGGGGATGTCAGGGGAGCGGTGCCACCCTGTGCCTCTGCCGGGGTTGGACCAGCGCTGCCACAGCCCCGACCTCAGGGCTGCACCTGGGGGCTCCCTGGGGCTTTGGGCCTCGATTCTCCTTTGGGATTTTTCCTTTTTACAGCCACGTTGGAAATCTGGTGGGAAGCAGGACAAGTGGCAGAGGGCACAGGGCAGTGGTGGGTTTGGGTGACCATGACAGATCCTCCTCCTGGATGCTCTGAGGCCCAGGAAGGCTCATGGAGGAGCTCAGGGTGTCCCACATGCCCATCATGGCCATTTGCACATCCAGAAAGGACCAGGGACCCAGGGGAGCGGAGCACAATGGGAGCAGTGGGGTGCCCATGAGCTGCACCCCAGCTGGGGATCTCCAAAATGAGTGTTGGAGCACCAGCAGTCACCTACTCCCCCTGGCAGAGGGACTGGGGGGTCCTGTGGGACAGAGCTGCTCTAGAGAGAAATGCAGAGGCAAGGGAAAAGGGAGAAACTGGCTCCAACGTGTTTATTCTCCCAGCAGCCGGCAATTTTTCCAGGCCTGTATCTATTTGTGGAGACGTGACATGTGCAGCGTGGTGCTGTTCTGTGCAGGCTTGAAGGCTTGTAAAAAATTAATCGTGTATGCAAAATTTGGCTTTAAATATTCAAACTGGCAGTGGGGATGTGTGAGCCCCGTGCTCAGAGCTGCGGTGGGACAAGGGGGTTCCCTGGAATGGGATGGGACAGGATGGTCCTGTCATGACCCTGAAGGAAAGCCCAGCCTGGTTCCCAGGTGGCCTCAGTGACAGTGGCACCCACAGTTTTGCCAGGGTCTGGCTGGGAGCTGCCAGGGGTGTGGGATGTTTCCTGCCAAGGAATTGGGACTGTTGGGTTTTGGAGCATCCCGTGCATGGAGGGCACACTCCCATGTGCCAGGGCTGTGGCGTCGAGCAGACAAGGCCGAGCCATGGCCCCATATGGGGCAGCCCCCCAGCCCAAGGGGACCCCACACCTCGGGCCTGGCTGGGGCTGCTGGGGGGCTCCGCTCCCCCTTGGGATGGGAGTGAGGGGCTGCAGGGTGAGGCTGTGCTGGGCCACAGGGGCAGAGATGGGGTGCAGGGTGTGTGTGAGGGTGGCAGGTTGAGGGGCTGGCTGGGGGCAGAGCTGCCCATCCTGTCCCTGTTTCCCATCCCTGGCCCCAGCCCTGGTCGCGGGAAGCCGGCGATGCCCGGGATGGGTCAGACTCGGAGCAGTTCCTTACTTGGGGGATCCCAGCCCCGCTCCCGAGGGATCCCATCCCCTCTCTGGGGGGTGGCTGCCCCTCGGGGGTCCCGTCCCGGTCCGGGGGGCCCCTATGGACCCCATCCATCCCGGCGGGACCGCGCGGGGGCGGCGGCGGCTCATCCCGAGGGGGAGGACGCGGGTNCGCCGCCGCCGCTGCCATGGCGGCCGCCTTCCTCAGCCCCAGCCTCGCCTTCAGCTCCCACTTCGACCCCGGTAAGTGCCGCAGCCCCGAGGCTGGCGGACCCGCACCCCTCCAGCGCGCACCGAGCCTCCCCCGGTGCTCCGCCGTGTGCCCGGCTCAGCCCCGCACCGGCTGCCCGCGCTGCCCTCCCGGTGCACCGGGAACGAGCATCCCCGCATCGCGCTGCACCGCGAACAGAGCATCCCCTCGCCCTCATCGCCGGGAATGTCACTGAGCGGGCTCCCGGCTCTGACAGCCGGAGCCGAGCCGGTGTGGCGGTGTGACACCCCGGTGCGGTGCTGGGACACGCCGGGGTGGCGGTGGGACACACCGATGTGGCCGTGGGACATCCCGGGGTGACCGCGGGACATCCCGGCGTGGCGACGCGGTGGGATCGCTGCCGCAGCCGGGCGGCATTTTGTTCCGCGGGCTGGAGCGCGGAGGAATCCCGGGGCTGCGCTGCCTCTGAAGGCATCTCCGCGATTGAAACGGAATAATAACAACAGGGAGGATGGTGATGGTGAGAGGGAGGAAGACGGAGCCGGGGCTGAGCCCCCACCGCCCGAGACACGCGGCGGCCGCGGAGCCGGGGGGCTGAGGGTCCCCCGTGGGGCTGGGGGAGCCGGCGGGGCTCGCTGGGGTGCCGGGGTACGGCAGCGGCGTTTTGGGGCGCAGGCGTTATGTAAGCGCCGTGTTCCGGCCGCGGCGCAGCTGCAGGAAGATGCTGCAGCCGCGGAGCAGCGCGGGGCTGGCGACTGCGCTGCGTTTTTGGGGCTGCGGCCGCCGCAGCCGCCCCTCACCGCCGCCCCTCGTGTCCCTCCCGGTGCGGGGCTGGCACCGCGCGGCCACCGGGACCCCTCGTGGGAGCGTCCGGCGGGCGCTCGGCTCCGGCCCTTTGTTTACCAGCCCGGGATAACGCGTGTCGGCTCCCGGCGCCTCCTCCGGCACCGCGGAGGCGGCGAAACGGTGCCCGTGCCGGGCGCGGTGGTGCCGGAGGCTCCGGCTGTCGGTGCCGGGTTCCCGCATCCCTCCCCGCCGCCTTTCCCGGTCCTTCCTTCCCCCGCTGCTCCCGCTCCCCCGGCTGCGCACGGTCGGAATCCGTGGGGGGATTTGGAAATGAGCCGCACCAGGACTCACGGAGCGGGGACTTTGTCCCCAGCCTCTCGTTATTTGCTTCTAAAATCTCATTATTTACATCCAAAATGCGGCAGTGCCGGGACGGAGCCGTTTGCCCGGCTCAGCCCTTGAGGAGATTTTGCTTTGGTTTTTGGTGTGGCCCCGCTCCACGCGAATCCTGCCAGCCTGGGGGCTCTCAAGGCAGGTTTGGTTTCAGATCCCTTCAGCCCTGCTCCCATCCCTGCCTGTCGCTGTGCTGCCAGGCCCAGGGCTCGGCGCTGCCGTGCAGCTGCCACCCACCAGCACCGGGAGAGGAATTCAGGGGGGGAACAAACCAGATTCTGGATTTCATGGCTTTGTGGATTCGGTCCATCGTGGCTGCCTGTGCCAGCCTGGCTCCCTCGGGTTGGCTTGTGCCAGTGAGGAACTGAGGGAAGCAGTTTGTAGGGCACGATGGCACCACAGCTGGGGCAGCACACAGAGGCTCAGGAGCTCTGGTGCTGCTGAGGAAGCATCTCTTCCTGGCCCTGCATTCCCTGGAAATGCACAGTTGGAAGCAGCTGCTGTTGAAGCTGGGCCATAGGTGGCCTGGTGGCATGGAACAGTGACAGCAGTGTCACCTGGGGTGGAGGTGCCACAGGGATGTGCCAGTGCAGCTGTCCGTGTTCCAGCCTCGCCTGCTGGTTTTGGCTTGTCCCAACATCTGCGCCAGGCTGTGCCAGCTCCTCCAGGGATTCATTTCCTCCCGGGTGCTGGGGGTTTGGGGAGAGAGTCCCAGCTCTGCAGCCTCGTGGTTGCCATCTTTCTTCACCCATCCCCAGCCAGGCCTGGAGGGGCTCCTGCACAGAGCACTGGACACAACGTGCACCCCACAGCTCCTGGGCTTCCCGTGGGAGTCGGGTGCCCACTCCCCACCCTGGGGAATCGAGGAAAAGGGAGGGCAGGGGGTCCCCCCAGCCCGGTGTTTTTGGACCCCAGGGCACTCAGTGACAGCAGCGTGGTGAGTGCTGGTGCTCCATGTCCGGTGCCTCTGGCTGCTCCTGGCACAAGGATGGGAAAGGACTTGGGGGATCCTGGTGACAAAGGGACCATGGCAGGCAGAAGGAGCCTGGCAACCCAAACCAGGGCCAGGCACGCCCTGGCACCTACTGGGCCATTCAGGGGGAAGGTGATGGTGGGACTGGACGCACAGAGGGGATTTGGGACAGGGCAGCAGGAGCTCCTCTGCTGGGAGGTGACAGTGGTGGCAGCACTGTGCCCAGTGTCCTGTCTTGCCACATGTTTCCCACTGGGGGATGGCACTCCGGGCTAGAGGGCAGAGCAGCTGAGCACAGAGGCAGGAGGTGACTCCTGGTGCCCTCAGGGGCAGGCAGCGTGGGGTGACATGGGGCAAGCCCCCTGTCCTGGCATAGGGAATGACATTGGCACATCAGGGCAGCCCCACCTGGCTCAGTGAGGGGACAGAGCCAGCATCCTATTCCCTGAGGGTGCCACTTTGCTCCCCCCTTCTCCTCTCCCTCCTCCTGCCCCACGCACACGGGCGGGTGTGTTCTGGAACGCTGACACCGATCCCCGTCAAAGCCAATTAGGAGAAATTAATATGCCGGGGTTGAAAGGGCCCCGCGCTGCCGGGGGGAGCGGGGCTGTGACTCACGGGCTCCCTGCCCGGCACTCCCGGCCCTGCCTGGGACACCCTGTGCCAGGGCAGCCCGGGGCTCT
This sequence comes from Toxostoma redivivum, assembly GCA_013397375.1. NCBI lineage: Eukaryota > Metazoa > Chordata > Aves > Passeriformes > Mimidae > Toxostoma > Toxostoma redivivum. The sequence continues at coordinate 172,793 of VXBI01002377.1, read as the reverse complement.
GCCCTCCCAGCCAGAGCAGGGCCCCAGTGCCCCCCTTGCTGCGCGCCCCGAGCCAAACCTTGGCACGCTGGTGACAGCAGAGGGTGTGGGGCAGCGCTGGCACTGCCAGCGCGGTGCCAGGTGTGGGTTAAGCCAAGGGGTGCACATCCAGCAGGGGTCTGTGTTCAGTGTTCAGTGCTCAGTGTCTGTAGCCAGGCAGCATCCCAGGTTTTGCCTTGGTGTGACGTCACCTCCTCACCATCCCACTGCTGGGCTGGAAAATCCCAGGATTTGGGTCAAAGGGGCAGTTGTGCTGCTCTGGTGCCATGGCTGAGCCTGTTCCCACCCTGTGCTGCACTGATCTGGCAAGTGAAGGGGTGCTGGGATGGTGGCATGGCGGGAGGGTGGGATGCAGGGAGGGTGGGATGCAGGGATAATGGTCCTGGCCGTGCACAGCTGCCACTCCAGGCCTGGGCTTGGTCCAGACACTCTCCTCCTGCCCCAGCAAGTGCCCCTCACATCCCCAGTGGGAATTTGCTCCCGGGGTGGGCTGAGCCAGAGGGACCCCACGGGGCCGTGTCATGGGGCTGGAGGGTGACAGGGCTGGCCCGGAGAGGAGCTGCTCTGTGCTGACTCAGCATGCCCACTGACAGGAAAATAAATCTCCAGTGGGCATTAATCCCCCTGACAGCCCGGGAAGCACCATCAGAGCATGGCACAGCTGTCTCGGGGCTGCCACTGCCACCATCGCCATCGGCCAAGCTCCGAGAGCCACCCCAGGCCCTGATGATTTGGGATATTGGGGGGACATGGAGCATCCTGGGGGGACACAGAGCATCCTGGGGGGACATGGAGCATCCTGGGATGCTCCAGAGCTGGCACCAGGCTTGTGGTGGAGCTCAGAACCAGCGAAGGGACAGCGAGGATTTGGGGATTGTGGGTTTGGGAGGGCACTGGAGGAATGGGAACAGGATTTCCCGCAGAGCCACTGTCCCACAGCCCAGACTGTTGAGGGGATCCCGGTTCCCAGCCCTTCCCCTGTGCCAGCCACGTCCACGTCCTCCCTGCAGCCTGGTGCCAGCAGCGGGGTTAACGCCGTTTGTTTAATTACTGGAGCGAAGGAAAATTCCAGTGTGGGCAAATGCAATAAGAGGAGCAGCCTGGCTGGGCAGGGCATCCACGAGTGCCCAGGCTCCTGTCCCAGCTGTGCCAGGGTGTCCTGCTGCCAGGCCAGCGTGGCCCTTCACCTTTCCAAAACACCTCAGCGGTTGTGTGCTGCTCAGCGTGCCCTGTGCCCACCCTCAGCCACCCCGATGGCAAAGGAGGGATTTTCCACTCGCCCTGGTCTGTGTGCTCCTGTGACAGGTGATTTGGGCACCATGGACTGTGGCAAGGAGGTGCCAAGCATTCCCCAGCTCCATGCCCTGAGCATCCTTGACACCAAGCCCTGCTCCCTGCGGTGCCAGGGCAGCGGGGTCTGGGCTGTGCTGGGGGGCAGAGCCAGACCTCAAACCCGGGTTCCTCCCTGTGCCAGGGCACCCCCTGCCCGCTCACCCCTCGGCCTCCTCCTGCTCGGGCCTTGCTCCGGAGCCGGAGCTCCGGGTTTCGTAACGCCGAGGAGCATTTTGGATATAAATAGGCCGCCCCGCTCGCGCCGCCGCTCCCGCTGTTACGTAAACGCTGCCGGGCACGGCCAGAGCCTCGGCGGGGCCGGTGCCACGTGCAGGGCACCGCCTCTGGTGTGGCACTGCCCCTGGTGTGGCACTGATACTGGTGTGGCATTGTCCCTGGTGTGGCATTGTCCCTGGTGTGGCACTGATCCTGGTGTGGCACTGCCCCTGCTGTGGCATTGTAGCACTGCCCCTGGTGTGGCACTGATCCTGGTGTGGCACTGCCCCTGGTGTGGCATTGTCCCTGGTGTGGCATTGTCCCTGGTGTGGCACTGTCCCTGGCACTGTCCCTGGTGTGGCACTGACCCCGATGTGGCACTGTCCCCGGGACTGTCCTCGATGTGACACTGACCCTGGCACGGCATTGCTCCCAGTGTGGCACTCACCCTGATGTGGCACTGTCCCTGGTGTGGCATTGTCCCTGGTGTGGCATTGTCCCTGGTGTGGCACTGCCCCTGGTGTGGCATTGTCCCTGGTGTGGCACTGCCCCTGGTGTGGCATTGTCCCTGGTGTGGCACTGCCCCTGGTGTGGCATTGTCCCTGGTGTGGCACTGACCCCGATGTGGCACTGTGCCCGGGACTGTCCTCGATGTGACACTGACCCTGGCACGGCATTGCTCCCAGTGTGGCACTGCCCCCAGTGTGGCACTCACCCTGATGTGGCACTGCTCCTGATGTGGCACTGCCCCACTCAGCGCTCACTTAAAACCCCAAGCACAACAGCTCCGTTAAAATAATCAATTTGGTCTTGCTTTGCACGCCTTTTATAGTATACTTTCTTTATTATTACAATATCTTATTATAATCCTAATTATTCTATAATCCGGATAGACTGTATAATTATATATAAAAATACAATATATGTAATTCAATATATAATTCCATATATAATTCTGTACACAGTTCCAATACTCTATATATAATAATAGTATATTATTACTATATATTACTACAGTATAGAGTATTATTAGAATTACATTATAATAATTATATTATCATAATAATATTAGTATTATTTTCCGTGGAAACAGAGGGAATTGTTTGGCTCTTGGCTCTGCATCAGGGCGGGCTTTGATGGAGGAACTTGATTTTTTGTCCCTAATCAGGCTGACACGCGTGGTGTGTGCACAGCCCGGCCTGTCCCTAGCACAGTTCTTGTTTTTATTTCCTTGCTTCAGAAAATGATGGATGATTTTCTGTTATTTTCCACCTATTTATTTTTTTGCTGCTGTTTCAACCCGACATGGTAAAACCAGAATTAAAGGGCAGAATCAATCCTGTTGGTGAAATACGCCACGTTCAAAGATACAGAAGGAGAAGGGATTAGCCAGGCGTGCCTGGAATTCACAATTAACCGATCTATTAATCACCAGAGAGGCTGCCCGAATGGTTCTGGCTCTTCCTGGTGGGAAAAGGTCTCCAGCAAAGGGGACAAAAGGTGCTGCTCCCTGTCCCTGGATCCTGCAGCAGCCCGTGGAGGAGGCTCTGGGTACCACAGCGAGGGATGCAGGATCCTGAGGCGTCCCAGGGCGGGATGCTGTGGGTACCGGCTCCGTGCCGGGCTCCTGGCTGGCACCGTGGCTACCACCAGCCCATCTCTGCTCCACGGCTGCTTCCACGGCTTCCAGGCTCAGGGACACAGCTCAGAGGGGGCCATGCCGGTTCCCGCTGGTGCCTCAGTTTCCCGCAGAGCTGCACGGTCCCCGGGCTGTGCTCACACCCCAAATGGCAGCGGGGGTTTTGTGCCGCCTGGGTGCGTGTGGGTGAGCAGAGCGCGCGTCCTGCGGGCTGTGAAATTGCTTCCCTGGAAGCTGCCCATGGCCTCGGGGATTAGCGTGATGCCAGGGCTGTGCCTGCCTCGGGAGAGTGGATGGGGCTGAGGGACATGAGTGTTTGATCCTGCCCAAATCCCATCCCAATCCTGCCCCAGTCCTTCCCCAAATCCTATCCCGCTTCTGTCCAAATCCCGCCCGAATCCTGCCCCATTTCCTGCCCCAATCTTGCGTTGCTCCCTGCCCATATCCTGCCCTTCTCCTTGCCCAAATCCAACCTTTCCCAGCAGGATCTGGCGTGTTTCCAGGCTGGAATCCGCGGTGTGCGGCGGGAGGGCAGGGGGGATGTATGGACAATGCTCCCAAGGCGCCAGAGCATCCATCCCCTCCCGGATGACCCCAGCTGGGAATCACCACTGGGGAAACTGAGGCACGGGCTGTCTTGCGGCAGGTCCTGCAGGGAGGGGNCTGCACCCCACTGCACCCCACTGCACCCCATTACACCCCACTGCATCCCATTGCACCGCTCTGCATCCCATTACATCCCATTACACCGCACGCGTTCGGCATCCCCTCTCTTCTTCCGTTGCCCTTCTGCTCCCGTGTGCCAGGGCTGGGTGTGAGGCTGGGGCGAGTGTCCCTGGAGCTGTGGCCACCAGCCTCATCGCCACCAGCCCCCAGCAGTGCCCTCCCGCCGGGTGAGGGTGGGTGATCCCCGACTCGGCAGGGTCGCTGGGTGGTGCTGGGTGGTTCTGGGTGGTGCTGGGTGGAGGGGCTGCGGGTGATGCCGCAGTTTTGGGGGATGCACCGAGCTGGCCGTTCTCAGCCTGACCCCCGTGGTGAGGAGGGCACGGCTTCGGTGCCANAGCCCCGAGCTGCCTCCAGCTCTGCGGGAGCCCCGGCTCGGCCCTTCCGCACACGTCAGCCGCTGCTGGCCGGGCGGGCTCCGCCGGCATCGCCGGGATCGCCGGGATCGCCGGGATCGCCGGGCGGCCGCAGCATCGCCCCGCCGGCGGCCGGAGGCAGCGGGGCATGGCCGGCCCGGCGGCCGCCCCGGGGCCGTGAGTCAGCACGGGAGAGGGACGGC
>VXBI01002377.1:66985-150262 GCA_013397375.1 Toxostoma redivivum | reverse complement strand
TGCTCAGTAACAGTACGGACACCAGAGGCCATGCATATGTGATCCAGTCTGGGAGTTTGGTCCAGGCTCGTGCGGGGCGGCCGGCGCGGCCCCTGGGGGGGACAGTGCATCGCTAACATCACACGGGAGGACAAACACCGGGTCCCACTAAGTGACAACTGCACACCTGGGCTGTGAGCACAGACCTGGCAGCAGTTTCTGCTCCAAAAAGGCTTCAGAAACAAGGGCACTGTGAACACCAGGGAGGGGTGAGAAGCACCATGGTTTCCTTGAAGATCACAAGAGTTTCAAATCCAAAAAGAAGTAGAGAAAGAGAAACGAAAGGGAAGGAAAAAAAAAAGGGGGGGGAAAGAAGCAGAAAGCTCTTCCAAGCAGCAAGGGGCCGCTGCGAGCCCAGGTGTCCTCACACCGTGGATACCAAACTGCCACTGCCGCTGCGGAACAAAGCACAGAGATGCCAGAGTGGCCGCGGGGCAGCACCGAGCCGAGCCCACCCCTCCCGGCACCGCGGCACCCACCGGCACGGACGGCGAGCTCCACCCAGCCACACGGAGCCACGGAGCGAGGCGGGGCAGCTCCGAGGCAGGGGGGACGGAGAAGGGGCCGGGGAAAGAGCCCGGAGCTCTCCGTGGCTTCCCCGTGAGACGCGACTCTGGTGGGGACACCAGGCTGGCCCTCCCCGGGTCCCCCCAGTGTCACAGGTGAGACCTGGCCCCACCCCAGGCACTGCCAGTCCCATGCGGGGACCCCTGCGGGGACACAGCCCCACAGCCAACGCCAACAGCTCGCAGGGAATGTGACAGGAAGGTGACATCTTACCTGCTGACAGACCTCGTCCCGTAGTCATCCAGGCCCTGTGGAGAGGAGGGGAGGAAGCACAGTGAGGGACGTGTGGCTGTGCCTGCTCAGGGGCCACCAGAGGGTCACAAGAATGAACCAAAGTGCATCAGGAGCCAGGGCCAAGAGCTGATGCATTTGGAGAGATGGAGATGGTTGGAGTGGGATTCACACAGCAGGGAGTGAAGTTGCACCACTCTGGAGAATTTATCTGGCCAGACATGGAAAAGCGACTGCTGGGAGAGCCCTGCTCTGCTCTGCTCTGCCCAGCCCCTCCAAGGAGCAGAGCTCTGGCTGCTGCTGAGATGCTGAGACTGCTGGAAAGGGGCTGCACGACTGAGACACCAGTGAAATGCTCTGTATTCACTCCCACCAGAAACCCACAGGGTTTTGGACCATTTTCTCCTTTAGCCGGTGCTGAGCAGGCTCTGCAGGGAGGGACCCAGGGGCAGACAGGGAGAACATCCCTCCAGGACATCCCTCCTTGAGCAGGGGCCTGCCCTGGGATAGGGCTGGAGCAGCTCTGCTCCCCATGACAGACGTGGGAGACTCCAGGAGAGAGGAGGAGTCTCTGGCCTTTGAGCTGGAGACCCACAGCCACCAGAGACACAATTCCCACCTTCCCAGGAACGATCCCAGTCACAAAATACCAACCCCAGCAGCAAATCCTGCTGGAACACCCCAGCAAAACAGCAAGAAGTGGGGCTGTGCTCCCACCCCAGTCCCTGCAGAGAGGAGCAGATCCCAGCTGAGGTGCCCTGTCAAAGGTCAGTGCTGACTGCCCTTCTCTCTCCCTCCTCATCCCTCTCCCTGGTCCTGGTGGGAGAGCTCCTCTGCACCAGTAGCTCCTGGGTTAGGCTGATCCCATCTGCTCCTGCATCCTCCCTGGCTTGTTATCCAAGAAACCCTGGGCTTGCTTTGGACACTCTGGAATCCTGTCCAGGATCTGCCCCAGTGTCCCCATGGGACTGTCACCGGCTTCAATTGGCACATGCCAGAGAAAACACTTCCAGCTGCCTGTGCAGCCTGTTTCTGGTGGGAGACTCCCATGGAGTCAGCAAGTGTTGTCCTTTGGGGGTTTACGGGGCCGTTTTGTGCCACTGCCCCCCGTGCCTTGCCCGTTCCTCCCCGTCCATGGGCTCCCTGCATCCCTTCACCCCAGGAGAGGTGCTCAGCAGGAGCAGGGTCCAGGCAAGGCACGTGGATCACCAGGCACACAAAACAGCCAAATTTCCATAAATCCCAAGGGAAACATTGCAAGCGTCGGACTTACAGCTGTCGACCTAGAGTAAGGCTTGTAGTGAGCGGAGGGTGCTTGGCAGAGGCCACTGGAATAGTCTTTAATTGCACACCCATAGGGCATTAGGTAGTCCTAAAACAACGAACAGAGGTTGGAGAGCTGCCCTCGGCACCCCCACGCATCCGCAGCACGCCGGGACAGGAACGCTCCCACTCATCCCAACCCAGGACAGGGGCTGTGCCCAGGGTCTGCTCCAGCATTCCCCACTCCTCAAACATCCCCCCAGAGTGGGAGAAGCCACGGGAGAAGCTCACCTGGGAGAAGGCAGGCACGGCCACGCTGTAGGGCCTCTGCTTGAAGGTGTTGGTGCCCTGTGCTGGGAAGGCCTGGGAGGCCATGCCATAGTCCGGCGGCGGGATGGAGATGTCATCCTTGTCCAGGAGGTTGCCAGTGCTGCTGCTCTTCCCTTGCTGCAGGCTGGGGGGCCCAGAGCAAAGGTGTTAGCTCCATGCATGCTGGGAGCTGCCCATCCCTGCCACCAGTGACAGCCCAGCCAAGGGCAGCTTGGTGACACCGGCCTGGGCTCGTCCCTCTGGCTTTGCTCAGAAGAGCAGGACAGCTTCCAGCACTGAGATACTCCTACAAAAGGTGCCAGCTCCGGGGGGACAGGGAGAGGTTTGGCACCAGGGATGGGCTCAGAGATCCCCAGGCCGCCCATCCACTCATGGCAAAAGCCACCCAGAACCAGCAACCACCCCCTGTGCTGTTATTCCTAACAAGGAATTCCTAATTCCAAGGACACAGACTCGCTGTCACCCCACACATCTCCTACCTGGTGTGGACCCGCTCGCTGCCGTCATTGTCAAGGACCCGTGTGTAGGAGAAAGGAAACCAGCCCCTCCTGAAAGGCAAAGGCAGGGATGAAGCTTGATGCTGATGTTTGATGCCAAACCAAACCAAACCCAGGTTTGTGCACAGAGGATCCAGACAAGGCTGCTCCCTTGCACACCCAGCACACTCACATTTTGGTTTTCTCGCTCTCTCCATAGTGCCAGCCGTCCCGGGCCTCGGGCACCAGCAGTGTGATGAGATCTCCCTCCTTGAAGCTCAGGAGGGTGCTGTTATCCCCGGCAGCGTGCGAGAAAATCGCCTGCACCCTCGTCCGGCCGTTCCTCTCGAGCCCGGCTGCCATGGAGCTGGAGCGTGGCAGGGTCTTGTTTTCAGCTGGGGGAACAGAGACCGCTGGGTGCCCCAAATCCTTCACCCCAAGGCCATCCCCAGGCACAGGACAGACATCCCTCCTTCTTTCAGCCCAGGCTGCACTAAAACCTTCAGTGTGACTCACACCTTCCCCCTCAAACAGCAGGATCAGACTCTCAGCATCACCCACCAGCCACGGCAAAGGGAGCAGCTCCCTGTGCCAGACTCCACAAGGTTTTCCTCGTGGAAATCCTGTGAAACCCCAGGGCAGAGCTCAGCTCCAGCATTTCCTAAGAGGCACGAGCAGCACTGGGCAGTGAGGGGATGCTGTGGGTCACTGTCCCCCTACAGCAGCACCCCAATCACCATCCCCACCCTGTCCCCCAGACTTGTCCTGTGTCAGACCCACTCCAGGCTCCCCAGAGCGGGGCTGGGGCCTCACCTGAGGCGTAGCTGTTTTTCGGTGCCACATTTTTACGAACTGGGAGTGTATTGGAGTAAGAGTCACTCAGCTGCTTCTGAGGCTGGGGAGGAGATAAAGATTTGGGCTGTGCTGGCTTCATCTCAGACCAGTGGTTGTACCCGTCGCTGTCAGAGCCTGAGACTCCGTTCATCACTGGCATGGCCTCCTGTGCTGACATGCGCTGCGAGAGAGGAGGGGAGGGGGACACGGGGTGGCTTCATTAGGGCTGCATCCCCCTGCAGCTCCAGGGACACCCCCTGCAGCTCCCCAGTGAGACACAGCTCCAGGGAGAGGCACATCAGAGCTTTGTCCTTTTAGGTTTAGTTCCCACCTGCACCAAAGTGCTCTGGGGGGGAGCAGTGGGGTCACCTCTGTGGTGATTTATTGCTCTGAACTGTCAATTTCCTGCTGAGCTCTATTGCTCAGCTTGCACCCCTACATCAGGGGGGCACCCTCTTCTGAAGGGTCCTTCACCCCACGGGCCACTCCAGGCCTTTCTCCCGCAGTTATTGGGGTACCTGGGCTCAGTCCCACAGCTCAGGGACCAGCCTGGGCTCCCCAAACAGCCCCTGGAGCCCTCAGTGAGCCCAGCAGGATGAGCTGGGACAGGTGCCCATCCCCACATGCCAGGATGGCCCAGCACGGAGCTGCCCATCCCTGCCATCAGTGACAGCCCAGCCAAGGGCAACTTGCCGAGGACAGCGGTGACACCGGCCTGGGCTCGTGGCTCCGGCTTTGCTCACAAGGGCAGCACAGCTTCCAGCACACAGATACTTACTCCTACAAAAGGTGCCAGCTCCGGGGGGACAGGGAGAGGTTTGGCACCAGGGATGGGGTCAGAGATGATGAGGTTGGACTTGGATGTGGACAGAGGGCTGGGCATTATGGTGCCATTGCTGCTGGCAGCCATCTGCTGCATCAGCTGGATGGCGCGCTCCGGGATCTTGTTGGGATCCGAGCAGGATTGCTGCCACAGCGGCAGCTTCTGTGTCAGCATCTCCTTCCCCTGCAGGAGGAAAATGAGGTGTGAGGGCACAGGGGTGCAGGTGGTCTGCCCCCCCCTGCCTGGGCAGCACCACAGGGATCCAGGGCTGAGCTGATCTGGAGGTGTCATGAAAAATGGGAAGGAGGGAAGGAAAAGGTAATCCATCTCCCCAGTTTATATCCTGTGTGCAGCATCTCCAGGGAGCTGGGCAGGGAGCTGGGCCCCATGTGGAGCAGGGAAATAAAACCGGCCCAAAAGCTTGGGCTTGCTCCAGGCTGTCCCCACATCCTGAGGGATGAGCTGCTTCCTTTGGGTGCTCCAGGCCTCAGAGCTGCATCCAAGCCCCCCTGCTCCCTGCCTGCAGGACTGGCAGCCACCTGCTACCATGCTCCAAGGGGGACACAGATGGAGCCAAACTTGTCCTTGTTCACCCAGAATGCACGAGCATCCCGTTGTGTGACTCAGAGGGGGAAGGTGTCCCAGCCCCCTTGAGGTCACCCCCCAGTGCAGCCAAGGGTGACCTGACGTCTCTGCTCTGCCTCATCTGGACACAAAATGTGGTTCTGCACATCAAAACCCCTCTAAATCCAGTTTCAAACCCCCTGCACTTTTCCCCAACAGCAGCCAGTGGCTCCAGCCTCATGATCCTGTGGAGCATCCCGTGGAGCCACGGGGTGCAGCAGGATGGAGTTTTTAGCAGGACACCCACCAGGCTCTGGACAAGCCACCTGCAAAGTCCCTCCTGCAAAATCACCCTCTGGGTGCTGCTGCAGCGAGGTTTTGCTTCGTTCCTGCTGACCCCCAGCCCTGCTGGGTGTTTTTCCCCCCCTGCACTACGCTCACCAAGCCAAGCGTGGATCCATCCTGAGGATGTGCCAGGACAGAGCTGACTAATCCCAACTCCCTCTCCTGCTCCAGTGCCAAGCGTGGCGGTGACAGATGGCTGCTGTGAGCCACGGAGGGCGGTGGTGGGGAACAACCAGAGCGGAGCACGAGGCTGTGGAGCAGCACCAGCGCTGCCAGCCCTGGCTGGATGGATTCTGCTCCAGCCTTGGGGCAGGAGATGGGGGCACTCATGGGCAATGTGGAGTTGCCATGGGCAAGAGGGATTTGGAGCAGCTGCTCCTGCTGGGGCATCTTCCCTGGAGTCACCTGCTGGTCCATCACCGCTCAGTCCCCTGAGCTGCAGGGGCTGCACCAGATGGGATTTTTGGGATATCAGCTGCTCTATGGGATGCAGCTTGAGCTGGGAACACCCACGCAGTGATGGGGCAGCCCAACTCACCTTGGCATGGTAGGTGATGGCACTCTTGGCCACTGCACACTGCTTCTCTACCAGGAAGCAGAACCGTCTCCTCTCTTCTGTCAGAGCTGTCTTGTACCCATCGGAGACGTAATTCTCCAGCTCCCCTTGCTTGTTGCTGATGGCTTCGATGTACTGGAACAGGGAGAGGAGCAGGGAGGGGGCTGCAGGCGGGGACCCCAGCACGGGACACACACGTGTGCCTGCCCAGCCCCCCCAGCCCGCCCTTACTCACGGAGCCCCCACGCAGAGGCGCTGACTCAGCGCATCCATCACCCGTGGGCTGCACGGGACGAGCTGTACCCAGCGCCCGCCCGCTCACCACCCGCCTTTGGGGGTGCTGGGGGGGGCTGGGGGTGCCCCGATGGCCCAGGACTGCCCCCACAGCCCCCAGCTCACCAACCAGCAGCTCCCAGTGTGCTCCAGCATCCCCCCTGCTGGCCCAGGTGTGCTGGATCCTGCACAGGGACCCTGCCACACACAGCGCCTCTAGAAGTCCCCTTCAGTTCCTAATTCCCACGGGGGACACAGAGATGGTGCCAGGGCAGTGCCACACACTGGCACAGGATGCCCTGGCTGTTCCCTGGTGCCACACCCTGGCTCCTGCTCTCCCAACCTGATGGGTGCCATGGCTGTGCCATGCTGGGCTCTGCCAGCACCACACCTGGCACAGGACACTCTGGCTGTTCCCTGGTGCCACACCCTGTGGCCCTGCCAGTGCCAGCAGCCAAATGCTCCTCCTCTGCTGGCTCCTGCTCTCCCAATCTGATGGGTGCCATGGCTGTGCCACGCTAGGCTCTGCCAGCAGCACACCTGGCACAGCAGCAGCACACGGGCTGGGCTGGGGATCCTGGCTGCTTTGCTCTGTGGGATGGAAAGCTGGCACAGGGAACTCCAGGGAGCTCAGGGCAGCACCAGCCTCCCTGAGCACAGAGGGTGCCCCCAGCTCCCTGACCCTGGCACATTTTCCTCCCTTCATCCCTTTGGATGCTCCCAGCTTCCACCTGTGCTGTGGCACCAGGGGCTCTGAGAGCAGCACCTCTCACCCAATGCTGTCCCACACTGTGACACCTCTTTGCCACCATCTCTTCCCTAGGACAGTGACACCACCACACTGGAAAGCCACAACACCCCCAGCCCAGGCAGGGCTGGACCTGCTTGAGGCAGCCCAAGCTTCTCTGAGACGGGAATTAAACTGGAAATTCAGGGCCCAAAGCAGCTTTGCTGCTTCTTCACGGTTATCAGTTATTTTTAGCATGCTACAATATTTATTAGCAGACACATAAAATGGAGCAAACCAACAAAAGCAGCAAGATTCAGTGACACCCCAGACTTCAAAGGGGGATTATTTTGGGGCTGCTCCTGGCTTCCACCCTGCTCCAATCACCCCCTGAGAGCAAAACCCTGTGCAGGGCTTGTGCCAGAGCCAGCAGGTTTTGGGTCTCCCCACATTGCACCAACCTGGGTGTGGGAAAGGGGGTCAGTGAGAAACAGATTAAAAACCCAGTTTGCAACCAACAGCCCTATTTCAAAGAGAATTTTTTCCTTCAAAATGAGAAAATCTAGTGCAAACGCCTGTGGCCGTGAGGAGAAATAAGCGAAGCGAACTGAGCTGATGCCACTGGGCACACAAGTGGAAGTGATGGAGGTTTTGGCATCACCCTGAAGCAAAGATACAGGGCATGGGACTGGGACAGCCCAGGTGTGCCAGCACAGAGGGGTGGCAGCAGCCCCGGGCACACAAAGCCCCCGAGGGAGGAGGAGGAGGATGCGCTTGGGAAGGCTCGGGACAGCAGCACGCCGCCTCCTCCCGGGTATTATTAGCCTGGGAACAGCTCAGGGACAGAGCCCAGAGGCAGCAGCCTGGCACTGGTGATGGGAGCTGGGAAATGGGTGCCCCAGTGCCAGCCTGGAGAGCTCCCAGCCCCTCCAGCACAGCCCTGGTACACCCAGGATGGACCAAGCCCTGCTGCCCATCTGCACCACAAGTTTCTGTCCCAGGGGAAGGGGCAGGACAACGCTCCCTGTCCTGCAGAGCCCCATTTCTGGAAGGAAAGCACAACCCTGAAATAGCAGAGCACACACAGACCCCAATCCCCTAAACTCATCCTGCTTCATTTCCTAACTGGGCCATCAACAAGGAGAAGGTGAGGAGTGGAAAGAGCCCAGCTGCAGCTGCTGGGGCTCAGCAGCACGAGGAACATCCTGCAGTGATTCCCTGCAGGATCCCCACGCCTGGGTCAGGCACAGCTCCAGCCCAGACACACCACAAGACAGGGAGAAACCCCGGGCTGAGCAGTGTGAGAGCTGCAGCTCTCAGCAGGATTTCAATCCTCAGGTCCAAGCCTTATTCACAGCCCTGCTCTCAGGCTGGTTCTGCAAGGCTCCTGCTAATTCCTGAGCTGAGGAAAGGCTTGTCTCAGCCAGTCGGAACACGCCGCTCCGCGAGCGCTGAGCCCACGCTCTAAACTTAGTACTCAGAGCTTTATATACTTTATGTAAATAAGCTCCGTGTGCCATTGATTTACCCAGAGCCTTGATTTTACACGTTATTCCATCACAAAATGGCGAGCGACACTCCTTGTTCACGAGGTGGTTTTCAGTTTGGGTTTGCTCAGAATGACAGTGGGCTTTCAGATAACGCCCAGAAAGGCAAATTTAAATAAAAAGCCTGTTAAATATGCCAGATGCACGGAGGGGTGGGAAAGTAACACACAAAGCACAGTGTAAGAGCTGGGGACTGCTCCAAGGAGAAGCTCTGCCTTACCCAGGAGTGAGGCTTCACCTGCAGCCAGGATCTCAGGGCTGCTGCTCTCGTCTCCATTCCCAGAAAAGGGGGAAGATCCCACCCTCTGAACCTCAGCCAAACTCCTTCCTCAGCCTGGCATGACCTGATCCCCTGTAAGGACTGGGGGGAAGGTGCTTCCCCAAGACCCCACTGACAATCAGGAACCACTCAAGCACTGCTTTGTAAACTGAGACCTTGACTGATTGAGGTTGTCAGCTTCAAATTCACATTAAGAATCATCTAAATAAAATTCCCAGCTGGAAGGAGGTAAAAAAAACCCATTTGTGATCTGAGCAGGCAGGGCGGTGGTCGCACCCAAAGCCAGAGCACACACCAGAGCCACCCAACAGCTCCAGAAAATCTTTTCTGGGTTTCTAGGTTGGAGAGGCCTCAAATAACTCCCCCGTGCCGCCCCCCCCCACCTCCCACATCCACTTCCAATTCACTGGGAGCTGCTGACCTAATTAGCAGTGTCAGCACGTGGCGGCGCCGGGCAGGGGCTGTGGCACAGGATGCTGTGCCAGGGCTGGCACTGCCGGGGCTCCTGCCCTCTCCTGGGGCACCCCAGGCCACGGGGGCTCAGCCAGGGACCCCCCCAGAGCCGGGCACACGAGCAGTGCCCGCTCCAGAGCCAAAGGCAGTGACCCCCGTGGGTCAGAGGGGATTAGGAACACGAGCAGATGAAAAGGGAAGGAGCTGCTGCCAAGTCCCAGCTCCAGCAGCCGCTGCTGTCCTGCACAGACAGCCAGGGCACACAGCCCTGCCACCTCCCCGAGCTCGGGGAGGGATGGAGATCAAAGAGCAGCTGAGAAATGTCAAGCCCTGAGCTGTGCGGAGCTGTCAGCGCAGGTGGAGCAGCAGCGAGCTGCCTTTGATAAGCACAGCCTCGCTGGGAAATGAGTTCAGACCTCCCATCCCCACCAGGAACACAAACACAGAGAACAGGAGCCAAGGGCAGCGCTGGGCTCCAGCACAGAAATCATCACCCCAGACCCTTCTGAGCGTGTTTGTGGGACCAGGCTGAGCCAGGGACAGGAGGGGACCCCCAGCAGGCAGGAGCTGCCTTGGGGTCACCAGCACAGCCAGGAATTTTGGGAGCAGAGAGCCGAGGGGAGCACGGGGCAGGAATGCTTCTATCCAGCATTCTATCCAGCTCTCAGCCCCAACTCTCAGCCCAAGGAGGGATTGGTCAGGAGCAGCAGCACAGAGCAGTGGGAAAAGAGAAAGGAAAGGTCAGGGAAGAGACAGGACTGTGCTGGATCGATGCAGCAGCTGAAATATCTGCAAGGAGTAAACATGGAGAGAAGGGAGGATTTGTTTAGGCAACCACGAGGGAGAATGGCTGGAAATGGGATAAGATAAAAAAGAAGTGAGGTTGGTTAGAGGAGAAGAGCATCTGAGGCAGGGAACAGACCCGAGGCAAAGCTGGACTGAGGCAAAGAGAGCAGAGCAAGCAGCCAGAGATCCTCAGCCCCGACAGCTTCTCCTCATTCCCAGGAACTGCTCCTCGAGAGGCAGCCCCTGGAGCAGCCTCGGGGGAGGCACTGTCCCCTCCTGCAGCCCCCACACCACCCCAGTGTGTCACTGTCCCCTCCTGCAGCCCCCACACCACCCCAGCGTGTCACTGTCCCCTCTTGCAGACCCCACACCACCCCAGCGTGTCACTGTCACCCAGGCTGGCTGGTGTGCCCAGCCAGGCACAGCAATGCTGGATCCAAGCCCAGGGATAGCCCAGGCTCTTCCACAGCCAGGAAAGCAGAGCTGGGGATGAGCCCTGACCCACCCTCTCCTGTAATATGGCAAATAAAACAACACGGAATGGCCACCACTGCTCACCATGGGAGCCCAAACACATTTCCCTGCCTTTTGTGGGGACAGCGACCCTGCAAAGCCACAGGAGCCCCCCAGAAGCACACAGGCCCAGCAGAGCCCTGCACAGCACCAGCACCCCAGCCAGGAGAAGGGGAAGCCTGGCCCTGATGTGCAGCTCTGGCTGCAGCCACAGCTCCGTGGGGACGCTGGGACACGGCTGCTGATGTTATCCAAGGTGATGGGAAAGGCAGAGCAGATCCTGGGGAGCCAAGCAGGGCTCCAGGGATGCCAGGCTGGCTCCCTCCCCTGGGAAGGGCTGTCTCCCCTCGTTATGGTCACCTCTGCCTGGCCCCAGCCCTGTCCTGCTGCTGCCCAGCCCCAGCACACATGTGGTGTTACATAAAATTCAGAGACAAAGCAGCAGGGAAGTGCTGGCTCCAGTGCTGGCTTCACCTTCTGCCCAAAACGTTCCCTCAATTACAGGAGCACCCCAGAGCAGCAGCTCAAGGTGAGATTTGGTACCTAAATGCTCAGCCCTGAGCTGCACAGGCACTTCCAGGAACATTTCCAGGGATGGAGCAGCCACAGCTTCTCTCACCCCCCTCACAGAGAAGAAATCTCCCCACTATCCCATCAAACCCTGCCCTCTGGCAGTGGGAAGCCATTCCCCCTTTCCTGTCACTCCAGGCTTTGTCCAAAGTCCCCCTCCAGCTCTCTTGGAGCCTCTTTAGGTGCTGGAAGGGGCTTCTCCTCCCTTGCTGGGTTTGGGCTCATGTCCTCCCTCAGCCTCAATCCCAGTCAGACCTGGAACTTTGAGCCCTCCCCTGTTTGACTTTCACATAAACCTTGTAACCTGGTTTGTGCAAACTCCGTGTCATTTGGAGCTTCCTGACCTACACCTAAAATTATTTCTCCTGATGGGAATATCCAAAATGAGGTTTCAATGACAAAAAGTTGAAAAAAGCCCACGGGTTATTTGGCAAAGTGGTATTTAATGCTTAAAACATTTCCCTGGGAGCAGGGGTGGGTGAAGGCAGAGGTTGACCCACCCAGGGTCAGCCCCTGTCACCTGGGTCAGGCACAGCCTTCCAGGACAAACACCCAGCCCCAGCCCTGCTATTTAGGCTGAATTACATCCAGTTTTGTCTCAGCCCGATGCAGAAATCCAATTGCTCACAGTGCTAATATGATTTGATAAATACTTTGAACCAACATAACTTCATTGCTGAGCTGCTGATTCAATCCAGGTCCCAAACCCATCACGACCTTGATTTCATGGCCTGATCACAACCAGCCTTTAATGAAATTACAGCACTTGAGCTTCCTTGGTGATTGTTTAATCTTAATATTGTTTTCATTCTTCTTCATCAGAGATGTGAAGTGAATGGAACTGGGTTGCTCTCCTGGTTTTCAACACAGGTCAAGCCCCATCTCAGCCACTCCACGAGGAGCAGGAGCCATGGGAGGCTCTGAGCCCTCACTCCTTGTGTGGAGCAGCAGCTCAGAACTGATTCATGAGGGATAAAAGCCTGGCTTAATGTGACACTCAGCAATCCCCAACTACAGCATCGCTCCTGAGCATGGCAGACAGGGCTTGGGAGCTGGGACATCACCCCTGCAGCCTCTGGGGACTGGGACATCACCCCTGCAGCCCCTGAGAGCTGGGACATCACCCCTGCAGCTCCTGGGAGCTGGGACATCACCCCTGCAGCCTCTGGGGACTGGGACATCACCCCTGCAGCTCCTGGGAGCTGGGACATCACCCCTGCAGCTCCTGAGAGCTGGGACATCACCCCTGCAGCCCCTGAGAGCTGGGACATCACCCCTGCAGCCCCTGGGGGCTGGGACATCACCCCTGCAGCCTCTGGGGGCTGGGACATCACCCCTGCAGCCTCTGGGGACTGGGACATCACCCCTGCAGCCCCT
Source organism: Toxostoma redivivum (assembly GCA_013397375.1). Taxonomy (NCBI): domain Eukaryota; kingdom Metazoa; phylum Chordata; class Aves; order Passeriformes; family Mimidae; genus Toxostoma; species Toxostoma redivivum. Next base: position 137,708 of record VXBI01002377.1, on the reverse strand, counting down.
GGCCCCTGGAGCTGGTTCAGAGCTGTGTGAGCTGTCCAGGCTGCAAACCCGAGGTGCTTTAACTCCTCAGCCACTTAATTCTGCAATACTCATCCCTCCTCTGGAAAACTCCACCAAACCAGCACGGGACAGGGGCCAGGTGAGTGCAGACAGGCCTGGACCAGCTCTGTCCATGCAATGAGGGGCTGATGCAGCTCAGGAGAAGCTTCCTGCAGGGGTCTGTGAGCATCACACCCCCTCAACCCCTGCTCCAAAACCCCTGCTCCCCAGCCATGGCTGGGTGCAGTCCCTGCTGAACTCCAGTATTTATTTCTGCTTTATAAAGGGGAACAGCTGAATTGACCACTGAGCTGCTTGGGCTGTTGTTGGGCTCTCTGGCTGATTTAGCAGTGTGGGACACAGCCACGCTGCTGCCCTAGCCCAGACCAAGATTTTGTGCCAAAACCAGGGCCTGGGTGGCCCCAAACCTGCTCTCAGCTCTGGGAAATGTTACATAAATGCAGAGGTCCCTGCAGGACAGTCCTGCTGCTGCCACCACGTGTCTCAGTGGCAGGTGATGACAAGATGTGGTCACTCCACAAGTGGTGCAGAGGCAGGAAGGAGCAGCTCTGCTTCCCAGAGCATGAAATATGAAGGAAGATGATGACAGAGCATCAGACTCCTGGCTGGCAGCTGCCCCAGCAGCTTCACAGGGATGAGCCTCCAGAAGAGCAAGATGTTATTGCTGCCTCCAAGGAGGTGACACTTGAGCAGCAGCAGCTTCTCCCACGAGGAGAGAAGGGAGCAGCCACAGCCCACCAGGGGACTCCAGGCTGCCGGGTCTGTGGTCCCCAGGCACCAGCCTGGTGCAGCTGCCAGCATCCCAAAGCCATCCCCAGGTGCCTGAGCAGACCACCAGAGGTTTGGCAAGTGGCCACAGGGGTGGCTTGGGGCCAGCTCCACAAACCAGGCTGAGGAAAGCAAAGCCTCACAAAGCTCTGTGCGTGCTCCTGATCCACTCAAAGCTGGTTTCACCTCCTCAAAGCCCAGTTTCAGCTCTCCAAAACCCAGTTTCACCTCCTCAAAGCCCAGTTCCAGCTCATCAAAGCCCAAAACAAGGCTCTGTGCTCAGCACCAACACCCACACAGTTCCAGGCTGGACTTCCCCCCCGCCTCCAATGCCCAGGCAGAGGTAAAGCAGTGCTCAGGGTGGCCCCAAACATTTTTTTTTCTGCTGAGGAAACACCAGCTCTGCAGTCAGCAGAGAAGAAAGGGGAAGTGCCCTCTTGGCTGCGTTCAGCAGTTTTAACTTTGTGTTCAGATCTAAGGCAAAGCAAACCCCTGCCAAGCACAGCAGAATCACAGAATATTCTGAGCTGGAAGGGTCTCAGAGCTCTGTAAGCTCCAAAGCCATCAGAAGGCTTTTTTGGAGATAAGCACTTCCTAAACACTTACTGCTGGAAGATTAAAGGGAATGAGTGTCTGATCCTGTTTCCCTGCCCGGGGAGCTGTGCTAGCAGGGCTGTCCCATCCCTGCCACATCCCAGCAGCAGGCTCAGCCCTCCCTGCACCCCTCCATCCCTGTGGGATGGGGATCCCTGGCACAGCTCTCGTGGGGGTGACAGAGCTTTGATCCCCGTGTCCCCCCACGCTGGGCTCGGGGCTTTTCTGGCTCAGGAATTCCAAAGCTGGGACTTGTGGAAATGCCAGGCTCAGAAGTGGTTTCAGCTGCTCAGCTCTGGAGAGCACAGCAGAGTCCCCAGCACAGCAGGCTGGGCATGGAGGAGCGTGCTGGCAGCTCCCAGTCCTGCTCCAGCACCCCCCAGTCCTGCTCCAGCACCCCCAGTCCTGCTCCAGCACCTCCCAGTCCTGCTCCAGCACCTCCCAGTCCTGCTCCAGCACCTCCCAGTCCTGCTCCATCAGTGCCCTGAGTGGAATCCATCGGTTCTCCAAGTGTCACAACCCCTCAGCACTGCCAGGACATGCCCTGGGTGCTCCTCAGTGGGACCCAACCCTGCCTCCAGCTTTGTGTGGAGCTCTGAGTCCCCCCCCGTGCCCACCCCTGAGCGCAGCCCCCGGGAGGGACCACACACAGCATCACACATCACACCCACCACACCCATCACACCGCTGTGATTCACCGCAGCCACCCCCAGCACCGCCCCCACGGGCGGGGGAAGGGGCACAGGCACCGAAATCACACACCAGAACAGCCTCCAGAACAGCCTCCTGGGGACAGAACAGCCTCCTGGGGACACAACACCTTCCCAGAACACCCTCCCGAGGAGAGAACACCCTCCTAGGGGGAGAACACCCTCCTGGGAATGATGGATCAGGAATTCAGGATCCCTTGGAGCCACTCCTGAAGGCAAAGGGTGAAAGCAGCTCCAGCCCCTCTCTGTCCCATAGGAACAGCCCGTTCCCAGCTCTGGCTGCCACCCCCAGGGCTGCTGAGCCCCTTCCTCTAAAGCCAGCAGCAAATCCTTGCTTTGCCAAACCCCCCTGGTGTCCCAGCCCTACCTGCAGCTCCTTGTCCGAGTATTTCTGCGGGTTCTTGCTGCCCTGGCTCTTCTTGCGGAGTTTCTTCAGCTCTGCCTGGCACTTGTCCAGGGAGTCCCCCTTGCTCCTCTGCTCTGTCTGGTATTTCTTCAGCGCAGCCTGGATGAGACAGGAGAGAGTTCTGAGCCTTGGCTGCAGCTCCTGCTGCCAAGGGGTGACAGGAACAAGAATCAAAGGGGTAATCCAAGAGAGCAAACAGGGGACAAGGCTGTCCTGTGTGTGTGACACCAGGGACCTGTCTGTAACTGGGGCAGGAGCTGTGGCATGGCGTGGCATCCCCCAGGAGGGAGCAGGGGATGGGGGACACCCAGGGGACACCCAGGGAACACCCAGGAGGGAGCAGGGGACACCCAGGGACCCCCAGGAGGGAGCAGGGGACACCCAGGGGACACCCAGGGACCCCAGGCCAGGGCTGTGCCAGGCTCACACACACAGAACTCACACTCAGGTACCGGGAGTCCAGCTCCACCTTCTGCTCCAGCTGCGTCAGGAGCTCGTTGTGGAAGGACTTGAGCTGCAGGAAGAAAGCAAACACTCAGTGCTTGGGGAAGAAGGGCAGAGCCTGCCTGGGCAGCTGCAGGTGGCACAGGGAGGGCACCAGAGCAGGGCTGAGGGCAGACAGGGACGGGCTCAGAGGATCCCAAGCAATGCAGACCCACAGCAGAGGGGCTGGTGTCACCTGGGCAAGGCACAGAAGAGCATTTCCCCCCACCAGGGACCCTGGCACGCCAGGCTGGGCACTCACCATCTCCTCCAGCTGGTTCTGGATCTGCCTGTGCACCTCTGCCATCTGGAAGAGCACATCCCCTGCAGAGACAGCACAGGGAGGCTTTGAGGGGACACCAGGGCACACTGCAGGGCTGGGGCAGCAGCACCCTGCTGGCAAGGAGGGGACCCCAGCCAGGTCCTGTGGTACCCCCTGTGCCACCCTGGGGAGCTGCAGTGAGCCAGAGCTCACCTGAGCAAACAGGTAAACCTGTGGGGCTAGAAGGGCAGCAGGACCCAGCACCAGGGCAGTCCTTGTTCCCAGGGCCAGCACGGGGACAGCACAGCCCTGGGACACAGGACACGCCCTGGGGTCCCCACAGCAGCCAAGGAATCCCAGCTCTGCTCTGCCACTTCCTTGCATTTTTCTTTCCGCCCTGCAGGGCTGCAGCCCCGCACCCAGCGCTGCTCCTGGAGGAAGGGCTGGGTCCCAGACACACACAGGAGCATCCTCAGCACAGAGCCAGCCCTGAGAGCCCTGTGACTGATCAGAGCCAGCCCCGGGGACAGCCCAGCTCTGTCAGCTCTTTCCAGGGCTGAGTTTGGAAGCTTTTTCTTCCAGCATGGCAGATTTTAGCTTCCCAAGAGGCTCCCAACCTCTGTGGAGCTGTCTGCAAATGAAAGCCAGCGTCTCACTGGGCCAAGGGACGAGTGGGAGCCTCTCCCAGCCCCATCTGGGTCAGCCCCAGCCTCAGCCTGTCCCCCCGTGTCCCCCCACATCCCTGGGCACACGGATCACGTGCCAGCCGAGTGGCAACACCCCCAGCTGACCAGAACAACCTGCCCCAAAGCTGCTCTGCTCTCCAGGCTGGAGCAATCCGTACTTTGCACCACGCACTGTGTCTCAAACCTTTCTGCAAACATTAAAATCTGAGCTCTTGGCAGGACCAGCCCCTGCTGCAGTGCCAGACCCGGCTGTGGCACAGGCTGGTGGCAGGGCCAGTGTCCCCCTGTGTCCCCTGAGGGAGCAGCAGTGCCCCACCAGGTGGGAGGTGAGCGGATGGCAGAGCTGCAGCGTGCCCAAATTCCCACCGAGCCAGCTGTGGCTTTTCCAGGCTGTTCTGCAGGTGCTGAGCCCTCAGCCCCGGCCAGCACACGTGTCCTGCAGTGTCACACGTGAGCAGGGACAGCCAGGCAAGGGGTCACCAGCACGGCAGAGCCAGGAAATCGCTCCTGCTTGGGCTGCCACAGCTCAGTGGTGGGAAGTGCCTGAATTCCCAGGGCAAGGAGGCTTTGTCAGGGATCAGGGCAAGGGTGGCTCTCGTTATTCCCAAAGCTCACACCACCCCTGTGCTCTCCTTCCCGTCTGGCTGAGTGGAAATCCTGGGAATGCTGGCTGCAGACTCTGGTCACTGTCACAGAGCGGTGACTGTGCACCCAGAAATGCCATCCCTGTCCCCAAATCCACCTTTGGGTGCCTCTGTTTGGGACAAGAGGGCTCTGCCTGCTCCTCTCCCAGGACCTGGCCCGTTCCCAGCAGCCAGGGTGGCTCGTGGTGCACTCTCAGCACTGATATCCATCTTTTGGGTTCGTTTTTCTCCTGCAGTGCCACCCACTCGGCTCCTACAGCCCCACATCAGAGCCAGCAGGGCACAGAGCCCTTCCCACAGCCCAGCCTGGCCAGGGGACTGTGCTGTCCCCCAGCCCAGCACTACGGCGTGGCAGGAAGGCAGCTGGACGCCTGCCCAGAGCCTCTCCCCAGCTCCACTGGAAGCCTCCCTGGGCAGCAGGATTTGAGTTCAATCCCCTAAAAGCAGCAGCAGGGTGTGAATCCCCACAGGGCACCCCAATACCTGCACACCCTGAGCTGCTCCACAAAACCCATGTGGGACTAACAGACCAAACATCACCCCAAACCCAGCCCAGCGCTGCAGGGATGAAGTTAAACTCTGACTAAAGGATACCACAATAACTGGAAAGCCTAAATAATCCAAAATACGACCAGGATGGCACAGTGCCAGGGGTTCCACCGTGCAATTCCTGGGTGGCAGGGCTGGGAGCGGGCACAGGGCACACCCACACCAGGGGCGTTGCGCAGCAGCTGCCAGAGGAATTTGTAAATAAAACACCTGCGGTGGCACCGTGCAGCAGGACAGCGGCTCAGGTCACCAAAACACACATCCTGCAGGCGAGGGAGCCCCGGGTGCAGCGCCCCAGCTCCACCCAGGGGTGCGAACAGAGCCGGGCAGGGGCAGGAGGCTGCGCTGGGATTTCTGCCCTCCCCGCAGGCTGCCAGCACAGGAGGAGCCGCTGCTGGGCTGACTCACAGTATCGCTCTGGGAGCAGAACTATAGCAGCTATTGTGGGCCCTTCCCTTCCACACCCAGCCCACAAACAGGTTGTTCCACATCCCTGCCCTCCCTGCCGCAGCCAGCTGCCCCTCCAGAAGGTGAAGCAGTGGGAGCCCGGCTCTCAAGGCTTGGCTTTGGACTCGGCAGAGACTCAAGGTTATTTTTTTACCCCCGCTCTAAAACAGGATGTGGGCCATTTTCTAATGAAAATACCAACTATGCACAAAGCAAGGTTGCTCAGAGGGGCAGGGCTGCAGCAGGAGGGGCTGGCCAGGGACCACCTCCCTGCCCCAGCTCCGGGGCTCAGGGCTTGGGCACGTCCCTTAAAAACCAGCCAGCAGGAATTCTGCTCACACAACACCTCGGTGCTGAAGATCTGATGCAGCCAAATTTCAGGCAAAATCAAGTGTAGGGAGGGGTGGCACTTGGGGGGCACAGTTTAATGGGGGCACAATTTAATGGGGGCATAATTTAATGGGGCACAATTTAATGGGGGCATAATTTAATGGGGGGCTCAGTGATCCTGAGTGCTCCCAGGCTCACAGAACGTTTCCCCAGTGCCAGGGACCCTCGCAGCCCAGCCAGCATCGCCTGTGACAGCTGGGAGGATCCGTGTGCAGTGGGAAGGAGACGAGTGTGGGGAAACAATCATCTCCTCCACGCTGACTCATCCCTTTCCTCTCTCCACACAAGGGTTTCACTTCTGCCAGCCCCAGAGCACCGGCGATGTGCTGATAACTCCTCAGCCCCGCCTGGCACAGCTCGAGGCGTTTCTCGTTTGGTTTTTAAGAGTCTGGGTAAAGGGAAAAGCAGAAGCTTCCCAAGGCGCCCCAGCTTGGGTTCCCAGTTCCATCAGAGCCTGAGATGTTCTGGGCCCAGTCCTGGATCTGCCCCAGGATGCAGAGCCCAGTGAGTCCCCAGTGCTGTGGCAGGAGCTGTACTGGTGGCACTGGTTAATTAATTTTTATTTTTATTTTTAATTTTAATTTAATAATTAAACTGGAGCTGGGCACACATCCAGCCAAAATCCCTCCTCAACCCCACCAAACCCCCCAAAACCCCTCCTCGACCCTGCCAAACCCCCCAAAACCTCTCCTCGACCCTGCCAAGCTGCCCCCAGTGCTGATGGCTGACAGAAAACAGCCCCTGGACACTCACACCCCCCTCCATCCCCCCAAAAAGGAGGGAGCATCCCTGCAGGATCCTTGCCAGGCACAGCTGGGGATCCTGGAAGTTGTCACCATCAGCAGGGAAGGTGAAACCCAGACGTGTCACACATGTGCCACACGCTGGGAGCCCCAGCCAGGCCACATGGTCCTCACAGATGCTCATTTCCAACCCTCCAGCACCCACAGGTTGGTGAGAACGAGCCTTGGCCGCCTGCTCCTCATGGCAGGGGGGAGGCAGCAGAAAAGCCCCGTCCTGGAGAGGCTTTTCTTGTGTTCTGCACCCCCAGCAAGCCCATCCCTGCACACAGAGCTGTCACCCACAAGTGGTAACTGCATCCTTGAGCCCAAATGTAAAGGATCACCAAAAAGATCTCGGCTCCCAGCAGGAGCTCACCTCCACAGCAGGGACACTGCCACAAAGCACAGGGAAATGGTTTTTTCCTGGAGTTCTGTGCCAGCCTGGGCACTGCTCTGGCTGGTCCCCAGTGGTCCCAAATCACTGGCAGCCAGCACAGCTCCAGCAGTGCCCGGTCCCCCAGGGGCTCCAGGGTGACCTCTGGCACTGTGGGATCTAATTCTGCACCTCCAGGAAGCATCTGCCCAAAACAATCACAAATCCAATTAACAGATTAATCCCTGCTCCCAGAGGGGGTGATGCAGCACAAAACCTCTGAACCACCAAGGGAGAGCCCCTGGATCCCTGGAAATGCCCAAGATCAGGGCTTGGAGCAAGCTGGGATGGTGGGAAGTGTCCCTGCCCGTGGCAGGGGTGGAGCTGGATGAGCTGTAAAATCTCATCCCAGCCACGCAGGTGCCATTTCCCGATTTCATTGTGGAAATAAAAAGCCATTCTGTGCCAGGGGCTCCTTTCAGCTCAACAATGGCTGAGTAATTCCTGCCTGTGCTGCCCTGCCACAGCCTGCCGTGTCACCCGTGTCACCCGGAGCAGGGTGACACAGCCAAGGGACCTGCCAGCCCCAAAATCCACCTGGAGGTGCTTCCTGCAGCTGCTGCTCAGCCCCAGCACCCCGGGGGAGTCTCCAGCCCCGCTCAGCAGGAGCAGAAAACCCCTTTCCATGACTTTGCCACGGCCTAGATTGCAGGAAGGACAAAAGAATTGGACGTTTTGAGCAGCATCCAAGGGAGCCAGGCAGGAGCTGGGCTGGGGCCAAAGTCACCTGAGGACTCGTGCATGAGGCTGGGGCTGCAAAGCTTCCCTGGTCTCACACAGCAGCTGATCCCCCCAAAACCACCACCAAGGGGGTGAAGAACAGCCCCAGGAGCCCCTCAGGGGCACCTTTGGGTGGGCACAGCCCTAATCCCAAAAGCACAGAATTGCACAGAACAAACCCCGCTGCTGCTCAGAGCACCACTGGGGCCAGGAGCACCCCAAAGCCCAAACTGCAGCTCTGGGGTTCAGCCAGGCCCCCCCAGACACCTGGAGCTGCAAACTCAGCCCCCAGAGCCGATTAGAGCCCGAGTGCATTAGTGGTGTTGTTATGGCCACTTCTCCATTCCCACACTGGATTATCCTGTCTACACACAGCTCCCAAAATCTGATGGGGAATTCAGAACAAATGCACGGTGCTGAGCAGGGGCTGAGGCCAGAGCAGGGCTGTGTGCCACCACACAAACCTGTCAGGGGCTGGGGTCACCTCCTGTGCCACACAGGACACCAGGGAAGCCCCCAGGAACAACAATTATCTCGGATTTTTGTCCATGGAGGCTGGGAATGGGAGCTGCAATCCTGACCAAAGCACCCCGTGGTCTTGGCTGACATCTTGCAGCAGTTTTCCCATAAACTCATGGAAGAAAATCCCACTCAGGGAGGGAGCTGGGGAGCACAACATTAATGGCTGTAGAAATTAAGAGAATTCCTGTTTAGTGTGCTGGAATGAACTCCCCATCCCTGGAAGTGTTGGATGGGGCTTGGAGCACCCTGGGATGGAGGGAGGTGTCCCTGCCCTGGCAGGGGGACACTGGATGGGGTTTAAGGTCCCTTCCAGCCCAAACCAGGCTGGGATGCAATGAAATAAAACAACCCAGAGCCCCTCTGTGGCACTATCAGCATTCCCAGGGATAAGGCAGAGGTGTTCCCAGGAAAAGCTGCAGCTCTGGCCAGCACAGCCCTGACCCAGAGCATTCCCAGCCCCTGTTTGCACATCTGGGCTGTGGCCCAGCTCTTATCAGCTCCACTGAGCTGCAGCCAGAAATTTTATCTCAACTTTCTCCTGTCCCGAGCAGCTGCCACAGCAAATATCAGCAGAGCACGAGGCTGAGCTGCCTCCCTGGGATGTGCCCACACCAGGAGCAGCGATTTGGAAACATCTGGAACCCCAAAATACTTGAGCCACACACGGGGAGACGGCACCAAGGACAGCAAATCCTTGTCCTGGTGAGGAACCAGGGCCAAAAATCCCCAAATCCAGGTTTGAAGTGCGAGCAGCCCAAGATCCAGCAGGATGAAGGGTTTCCCCAAGCTCCTGCCCTCAAAATTCCCTTGCAGGAGGGCAGAGCTGGGTGTCCCCCAGCCCCAGCGAGGCTGAGGCAGCTCCTCGCAGGCTCTGCAGCACACAGGGCTCTTTGTTTTATTTATTAAACAGAAGCAGATTGCTCCAGGCAGCTTTAATCCACGACTCGGTTTCCATAGACACTTTACTGCTTTCCCAGCACAATTCTGAGCAGCAGCAGGGCTGGGGGGGAGCGGGGTCTGATACCAAATCCAGAGCCCAGGGGCTGCTCCCCGGCTCCTCCAGCCTTTAGAGTCATTTCAGCTCAAGCTCTCTGTTAATTGCCTGCCCCGGAGAGATGCTTTAATGAGCACTTTGCCATCGCTGCTGAGGCAGAGCTGCGGGAGGGATGGAGGGGGAGGAGGAGGAGGAGGAGGGGCTCACCTGGGACTGCACAGACCAAGCCCCATCTCACTCCATGAGAGCCTAAACAAGGTGCAGCATCCCAGGGGGGCTGGGAGAGACACCTGGAACCATGGGGGGAACTGGGGGGGATAACCTGGAACCATGGGGGGAACTGGGAGGGATAACCTGGAACCATGGGGGACACCTGAAACCATGGGGGGAACTGGGACAGACACCTGGAACCACGGGGGGAGCTCAGGGGGACACCTGGAACCATGGGGGATCACCTGGAACCACAGCTGTGAGGAGGGAGGGCACAGGAGATGTCTGGGCCAGGGGAACACTGGGAAAGCAGCTCCCAGAGGATTCACTGGGGAATAAGTGTGAGAAGGGGGAAGGAGGCAGCGTCACAGCTCGTGATGTTTGCCATCGGTTGGGCAAACACCAGGCCCTGGCTGTGGGCACAGGGAGGCTCCAGCAGGGCAGAGCTGCTGCTCCCAGGGCACAGGTGACCCCCCAGCAGTTATTCCTGCCCCTTCCCACACCCCTCCCTCTCCAGAGGCTCCTGATGGGCACCCAGCCCCAAAATCCGCCCTTCACCAAAACCCAGCGCAAAGCTGCTCTCCAAAAACACGCTGAGGGGGTTCCAAACTGCTCGAACAGTAAATACAGGGACACTGCCACCACTGAGACAAGGCAGGAGCAGCTCCACACCGAGCTCACCCTCCCCAGCAGCACCAAAGCTCTGCTCCACTCCTGGGCTGGGAATCTGCAATTCCACTGAGCACCAAACTGGGGACTCACCCAACTCCTTGGATCCTTGGCTCTCACTGGCCAGCTCTCCCATCTTCACCAGAGCATCAAAGTACCCTTTGGCTGCGTATGTCATGCCTAAAAAGCACCAAAAAAAAAAAAAAAACGAGGTGATGTTCTCCTCTGTGGCTGCTAGCTGAGGAGATGCTGGAATAAAATAGGAATTACCTCAAAGGGTCAACCCACGGGGAGGGAGCACACAACAAACAGAGGAAAGGAGCACAGAGAGCTGGAGCAGTGAGATTATAGGGTAATTTAGGATTAAAAAAGGTATGTGCAGGACTGGGGTGATTTTCATTGCAGTGCAAGCATCAGGCTGCTAATGCTGCTCAGAGAAATCACTGCAGAATAATTGAATATCACAGACTTTCATTACAGCTCAGCCCTGTTTGTTGACATTCCAGCTACACACTTGACTCTAATCAGATAAGCAGGGGGTTTCCTCTAATCACAGAACACGCTGTACAGCCCCAGCTCCAGCCTTCCAGCTCCCTGCTCTGCCTCCTGGGCTCTGCCCTTCCTCCAGCTGCCCCCCAGCTCGGGGAGCCGAGGGGAAGGATGAGCCAGGTTCAGAATTACAGGAAGATCCTCGGCTCTGCAGCGTTTTCACAGCAGGGATGTGGGAAAAGCACGAGCCCAGGGATCACACTGCAGGAGAACAGTTCAGAAGAATGGATAAAAAACACAGTCCCAAGGGTAAAAGCACCCCCAAACCATGACCCCCACTGTGCTGGCATCCCCAGGAGTTTCTGGGCTTGTTGAGGCTGCCCTGTGCCCCTTCCCTGGGGATCAGAGTCCAGTCCTGAGCACTGGACTGGGCTGGACGGGGTCACAGCTGGGTGAGCCATTAAATCCCAGTTCAAACCAGTGCCAGCACTGCGTCCAGGGCACCTGGGAACAGGGGGTGGGGTTAAAAATCCTCATGGAAACAATCCTGGCTTGTGGGAAAGAAAATGTGCTGCAGGCAGGGAGCAGGAGCAGGGATCCTTCCCAAAGGTCAGGTCCCAAACCCTAAACTGCAGGGCAGGAGACACCAAAGGGGTTTTCCCTGCTGGCTGAAGGTGATGACAGACTCTCCCCACGGGCATTTGCACTGGGATTATTCCAAAATAAAATCCAGGAGACACGTGCAGCTCTGAAGGGAGCAGAGCCCGCCCTGGTAAAACACAGCTCGGGGTTGAACAAAGCTTTAAACTCCTTAAAACGCAGCTGAGGAGGGCCCAGGCAGTGCACAAAGCCAGCTGAAGTCAAAATAGTCCATTTTGGGGTTTAATCAATTCCTAGCTTCCTTTTGATCACTTAAACCTACACCTCCCTAATGGCTCCCAATAGGATCCTGCATTCCCAATCAAGACTTTCAGGCTTTTCCCTTCTCTTCGTTCTTCTGGGCAATTTAAACATTTCATAAACACCTCTTTAAACAAAGCTTAAAACCTCACTTCTCAATATTTTAAACAAACATTTAAAGATGAACTGTTGGGAGATGTGTTTTGTTATCCTGCTGCCTCCCAACGTTTTCCCCCTGGAATCCCTCCCCCATCCACAGCCTTGCACATCCCAACGTGGTCCAAGGAACTTTTCAACAAAATCCCAACGATTTTCCACAAAAAAAACAAAGATTTTCCAGCTTTCCCCCCTCCCTGGCAGCCCCAGGGTCACTTACTTGCTAAGGCTTTTTCATAGGTCTTCCCCATAGAAATGAAATTCCTGAGGCTGGGGTTGAACTGCTCCATGATTGTCTAAAGGGAAGAGAACGTTGTTGGGATTAGCAGGGGTGGTGGGGAGTGGAGTGGACAGCCCCATGCTCAACTCTGTTCTGACAACACAAAAAAAGAAAAAAAAAAGAAAAAAAAATAAAAATAAAAAAAAAATCCTCCCAGCTCCCTGGAAGACACCCCAGGATCGTCCCCCATCCATCACTGAGGAAGCCCGAGCTGGGTTTGAGGGGCTCCCGTGCCCCAACCAGAAAATTATCACCATAATAACAGAAATCACCATAAAACAACTGTAAGTGTGTGTTTGGGGCAGAGCAGGCAGGGAGGTGACCCAGGAGCTGATGTCCCACTCCTGGCAGGGCCATGAGAGCAGCACCAGCCCAGCCCCTCAGGGACAAACAGGAGAGCAGAATTCCAGATGTGCAGCCAGGTGTGAGCCCCCAGCACGCCCTGAGCCGTGCCAGGAGCCCCAGCTGGGTGCCCCGCCCAGAGGGCACCCCAAGGAGGGGCTGAGCTCGGGCAGCACCGCCTGAGCTTCTGCCAGCCCTCAGCTGAGGTGGGGGAAGGAATAATCGGATCAGGGAGGACAAGAAGGGCTCTTTGTGTGCCGGGCCCTGCAGCCACAGCCCTCCCTGGCACTGCCCCCCCCCCTCCCCGACCCCAGCCCAGCGCTGGGACAGGCACAGCCTCCAGCACAGCCTCCATTCCCTGCTGGGGACCCTCGGGATCACACCCAGCTCCAGCCCCTGAGCTGACCCCAAACCCCTGCCCCACCTTGGGGACACCCAGAAAATGCAGCTCAGAGCCTGGATGTCCCTAAGGAGGGGTGCACACAGGGAATTCCTGCTGGGAATGGGGGCTCTGCACCCCCAGGCTGCTGGCACAGCCCCACCCCGGGCAGGGAGGGAAGACAGGCAGACACTTACAGGGAATAAGCTGATTAAGCATCTGTCACCTCATCTGAGGCTGTCCCTACACTACAAAGCTCATTTTCTGCCTGAGGCATTTTTATCCCAGTTCCTGCTGCCCAGCCCTCGAGTCTGACAGCTGAATTTGCTCCACACGTGTGCAGGGCTCAGGCAGAGCCCTCCTGGCTCCAGCCACCTCTTTTTGGGTTCCTCTGGGCAGGACTCTGTGTGGGGCACCCATCAGAGGGGTGGCACCAGCCCAGGGCTGGCATTTCAGCAGAAATCCTCTTCATCCTTCTGGGAGCAGCAGGCTGGGGATGGTCCCCAGAGCCTGTCCCCAGCAGCTCCCAGCACAGCCACAACTGCAGAGGGCAGGAGATGATGATTGATGAGGCTAATGAGGAGCTGCCCTGCTAATGAAGGACCCCTGGAAGCAGTTTTGGGGCAGCTCAGAGCAGTTTGGTGGATGTGAGAGGGGAAAATGAACCTGTAGCAACAAGCCAGGTGTTCTCCAGCGTGTAGGAGACAATTGCACAGGAGTTAATTAGCAGTGGTGAGGATTGCTCCATCCTGCCCACATCACCTTGAACTCCAGTCCAAAATCTCCAGAGCAGCTGGAGGTTGGGATCAGTGGCCACAGCAGGGACAGGGGCACGGACACGTCCCCACTGCTGGCACATCCCCAGCTCAGCCTGAGCACTCTGAGGCTGAGCAGCACTGAAGCAGCAGAAATGTTGGCAGAATTTCTGCAGGGAGGAGGTTTTTCGGCGGTTTGCAGGTTCAGAGCAGTGTTTGTGTACGTGGATGTGCACAGGGATATGTAAATAGTGTGATTTTCTCAGCAGTGCCCGTGTAAACACATCGTCCTGAGCATGAGACCGAGGGAATTAATGATGGAACAGGATCCCCAGACAAAGCATCATCCAAAATTCTGCACATCTTGCCCAAACCACAGGGAATCAGAGCACAGCCCAGCCCTGGCACTGCTCAGGGCAGGTCCTGCTCCCCACTGATCCACAAGAGATGCTTTAAAGCAACAAATAAAGAGATAAAAGCTCCCAAAGGGTCTCATGGAGCAGCTGAAGGAGCGGGAAGGTGACTCTGTGCTGGCCAAATAAAATTCACCAACCCCCAGGAGGAAGTTTGCTGAAAGTGAATGTTTTTAAAACATTGTTTGGAGCCTCCAACAAAAACAGCCTGGCAGGATGAGAGCAGTGAAAAGGGCTCCTCACCCCAGAGATAAAAATAGCCTTTCCCAAGCCTTCCTCTCACTCCAGGGTGGGAAGGGAAGGTGACTCCAGAGCCTTCACACCTCCCTCCAGGTGAGAGCCAAGGAGAAATTGTGGGAAATGAACGGATTTGAGCCATGGAATGGCTCAACAGCATCACCCCAGGATGTGCTGGAGCTGCTCCCCTGGCAGCACAGGGATGAGGGGCTCTGGCAGGGCTGTGAGAGGGGAATCCAGGTCTGCAGGACACCAACAGCAAATCAAATATTCATTAACACCGTGGCAGTGAAAGCAAATCTTCTCCCCAGATTTTGCCCCCTCAGCAGCACCCACAAGTTGTTTGCCTTCCATGGGCTGCCTGGGCAGAGTTCAGAAAAACACAGACACAAAACCTGGCAGCCAGGGGTTGAAAGGGCTTTGCTTTGTTCCACTGTGCTGAATTCCCTGGGTAATACCACTCAGCTCCCCGGGATTGGCACGGCTTTATTCAGCTGCCAGAAATGAAACTAATGCAAAGCACAAGGTCTCCAGGACACAGCCCTGCTCCCCTTGCTGGGGGAAGAGGCAGCACAAACAAGGTCCCTCTTCTCTCTCCCCTCTGAGCACACTCCAGCCACAGCCAGGATGCCCCAAGCCCACAAATTAACCCATAAGGAAAAGTTTAGAATCATGGAAAAGAATAAAATATCCCAAGCTGGAAGGAGCCTGCAAGGATCATGGAAGTCCAGCTCCTAAATCCTAAATTTAAGTCCTGCTCAACAGCTGGAGGGCAACATTCCCAACACATCCCTGGAAGGGCTCAGAAACCACACGGATGTGGCTCCTGGGGACACCTGGGGACGTGGCTCAGTGGCCTTGCTTGGTCTCTGAGGGCTTTTCCAACCTTCTCTAGGATTTTGGGGCTCCCTGCAGGACTGGCACTGCACAGGGACCTGGGCCCTGCCACGCTGCAGGAGCTGCTCAGCTCTGAGAAGTTTTGTGTCTAAATGGGTCAGCCCTGCTCCAGGAGCACCTTCATCATTTTGCTATCAATATTTAATGTCCAGCAAAGCCCAGAGCTGCCTCCTCCATCACAGCCTGTCCTGCCAGCACCATCAGGAGCAGCCCTGGGGGTTTCAAGAGCCAAGTTTCTGTCAAGAAGGAGCCAGGCTGGTAAAATCAGGGAAAAACCAGTCTCCATCTAAAGGCTTTTAGCTTGTCCTGGCTGTCACAGCAGAGGATGAGGGGACCCAAGTGTCAGGACAAGAGCTCTGAACATCTTGATGTCGGGGTCTGGGTTTGAGGAGAGCTGGGATGAGGATGCACACGAGGCACAGAGCACCCCAGAACTGTCAGTGGCCACCCCTGCAGGGCAGGGCCATCCTCAAGCTCCCAGGGCTGGGATCTCCCCTGAGGAGCCAGAAGGGTCCCCCAGCCCTGTCCCCACAGCCAGGGGACAGCAAGGGGCTCAGCCCCAGAGGAGCTGGGAGCTCTGCCTCCCCCGTGCCCTGCCCTGCAACACGAGCAGCAGCACTGAAACCTTAACCAGGAGCAGGCTCAGCACAGCCAGCACCCAGGGCAGAGCTCTGGGAGCAGCACCCAGGGCTGTGGGACACCCCTGGCAAGGCAGGAGCTGCTTCCTGACACCTCAGGATCCACGTGCCCGCGGGTTCCCATCTCCTGGCAGGCCAGGAATGCTCTCCCAGCAGCATTCCCAGCTCAGGGCCCACCATGGAGCCCTGGTAGCACAGATGGGAGCTGTGCCACCCATGCCTGGCACGCTCAGAGCCCCCGGGGTGTAGCCCTGATCTCCCAGGGCTGGGCTGCACGAAGCAGAGACAGCAGGGAGCACAGGGCATGGAATTTGGGGTGCCACAGGCTGGCTCCTTCCTCCTCTGCCACACACACCAAAGCAGCCTCAACCACCTGAGGAAGAACTGCTGCCATCCCTCTGGACCTGGATGCAGGAGGGGAGGCTGTGGTATCACAGTTAAATGGATCACAGCTGATGGGGAGCAGAGGATCCCCGGGAATTCTGTCCACCTTTCTGCACCACAATCCAGCTTGGAGCTCGGGGTGCTGTTAGGCAAACAGCTCTTGAAACACAGAGCTACTCACACAGCACTGCAAACCCATCTCCCGCATGAAAAAACGGCTTTAAAATGAAATGGAGGTTGGGCTGCAAACGGCAATAATCTCATCTGGCAGGAGGAGACAGAGCTGTCTTCGGGGGAAGGAAGAATTGCCAGTCCCTGCTTTCTGCAAAAAGACAATCCTGAGCGAGGAACGAGCGGGGAGGGGGCAGAGGGAGCTGCCCGTGCTCAGCCCCGGGTCCAGGCTCCAGCCCGGCTCGGTGCCGGTCCCGGGGTGAATCAGCACCGGCAAAGGTGGGATCACGTTGGCGGAAGGTGCCAGCAGCCTCCGTCTCCTCTGTAATTACTCCCCGTGTGTAGGCAGCTGCCTGTAGTGGCAGCATCGGCTCGGGGGCGGCTGACAGCTCCTCCAGCAGCTCATTAGCACAGTCACTCCGAGGGTGAGCGCTGCTTCTGCAGAACCATGACAATGGGCTCCCCGAGCGGAGCCCTGGGGGGAGCCGCAGCCCCGGGGAGCCGCTGCCAAACCCTGGGACGGGCAGAGCAAGGGTCGGTGACCCGCCCTGGGCACCCACGGGTCGCTGGCATCGGCCCCTCCTGCCCATGGCAGCGTTCAGGGTCCTGCACGGGTCAAAAAAAAAATACCCCGCTAATGGGGATTGAGGCGCTGGGACTGGGTTTGGATCCAGAGCCTGCAAAGGTTAAGGAATCCAGAAGAGCCCGGTGCCCGAGCCCAGATGTCCCGCTGGGCTCAGGGGTGGCCAAAGTCCCCGAGGGAACAGGGACACGCCAGGTTCTCGAGGCACCGCACACCACACATCTCCAGAGGCCAAGAAAAGCAGTGCTGGCCACAGGGAACCCCACCAGCATCCTCCTCCAGCCCCCAGACTGATTTTGGGTGAGCCCATCGGATTTTCACCAGTTCCTCTTCTCATTCCCTGCAGCTGGCAGCTCCCAGGGAACCGAGGTGTGCAGTGACTGCGGACACCTGTGGGCTCCTCCTGGGGCCACCCTCTGGCCCTGGAGCTCCGGCCCGAGGGCTCTGCTCTGGCTCTGCCCAGGGAAGAGCCTGGCCAGCACTCGCCCCTCTGCCCTCGCTTTTTGGGGGATTTGCTCCACTCCAGCGCACGTGGATTGCCCCGAGCCCCCGCTCAGGGCCGTGCCCGGGGAGGTGGTGACCTGCTCCCCAAACCTGTCATTAGCCCCGCGCTTCCAGGGCTACCCAGCTCAAACAACACCTGAGTCACCGCCGGGGCTGCTCCCAGCCCTGGCCCCAGCAGTGCCAGTGCACAAACACCGGGAACACCCTCGGTGCCAGCTCTGCCCCAAACCAAGGGCAGCCTGCATGAGCTGCCTGGCAGGGAGGGACAGAGTCCCAGAGACCACAGCAAACAAAACGCCACCAAGATTTTGGGTGCCACAGCCCTGCCTGAACAGCTGTTACACCCCACAACCTCCAAAACCAAGACTTCAGAACTTCACTACCTCGGTACTTTTTGTACTACATTCCTTTTTTTTTTTTCTTTTCCTGCTCTGTGCTCCCAGGTAACTCAATCCAAGCCCTTAAATCACAGGAAATCGTGCAAGCTTCCCAGTTTAACAAACGACATCCTGCGCTACACGTTAGGCTCGAGCAGTTTCATTAGTCTTGGTCTCAAGACCCAGCAGAGCAGAAACCGCTTCCTTCGGGGGAGGGGGGGAATTAAACCACATAAATTGTTGCGTTTTCTCAGGACACCGGCAGCAAAGCAGAAAGGAAAAAGGGAGAGATTCCCGAACTCCAGGGGATGGGGAAGGCTCTGCTGGCGCTGCTTTGGGGCAGCCCCGCTCCGGGGTGATGCGGGGACAGCGCTGCCCACGCCGGGACCGGGCATCCCCACGGGGCTGCCGGTGCCCGGGGAAGGCTCGGGGGTGCCCGGGGGTGCCCTCGCCCCGTGCTGGCCCCAGCCGGCTCCGGGCACATCCCAGGGCCGGCCCCGACGGCGCCTCCGCCCGCTCTGCCCCCGCGCGTCCCGGGGAGGGGAAATTGAACCATGAGAAGAACTCCAGGAACAGGAAAAGGGCGAGACGCGGCGCCGGGCACCTGTTGCGGCCTCACTCACCTTGTAGACATTCTCGGTGAGGCGGTGCACCTCCTCGGAGCGGGCCATGCCGGGCGGGCCGGGCAGCACCATGGGCGGCGGTGCGGGGAGCGGAGCGGGCGGGGCCGGGCGCGGGTGCGGGGACAGCGCNCCATAACCCGCCCCACACTCCTGCCCTACCTCACCCCATAGCCCACGACCCCAAACTACCCCCCAACTTTACCCCACCCCAAATCTCTCACCGTGCCCCACATCCCTGAGCTGCCCCACACCCCGGCCCCTGCTGTACCCCAGTCTGGGGCTGTGCTCCTTCCCAGCTGGGCAGTGGGGATGGGTGATGTGTGCCTGTGGTTTATGGGGGGTTGGGAAAGAGGGTGCACATTGCCCAGGGGGGCTGGGAGAGCAGAGGCGGGGTGAGCCATGGTGGTACAGCTTGGGGTGCTCAGCCCTGCCAGCTCTGCCAGCCCTCGCTGTCCCCAGGCTGTCCCTGGCCAGCCAGGAGAACCAGGATTCCCGTGGGGGCTCCTGCCAGAGCTCCTGGCTGTCAGGTCCCTGTGGGACATCCCAGCCGTGCACCCCTGTCGTTCCCATCCCTCAGGCCAATGGCAGTGACTGTCACCCTGTCCTGAGGGACACGAGGAGCTGGCCCCTGCCCTGTAGCCAGTGGCCCACCCCTGTCCCTGCCTCGGTGTCCTCCAGAGCCGTGGTTAAATGGAGCCTCGTGGCCAGGCTGAGCCTTCCTCTCCCTGCTCTCTGCTGTGGGAAGCAGTGAAACAGTTAAGCAGCTGAGGGTGTTGTTTTCCATCCCATCCATCAATTCCGAGAACAAGGAGCCCAGGTCGATGCCTTGGTCCCAAACCTCCCGTGTCTGTTCCCCTTCCCGCTCTCCCTCCCAGCCCTGGCCAGGACCAGGACGGCACCACCGCCACCAGCTCCTCCCTCTGGGTCCCATTTTGGCTTCTGCCTCAGAGCTTCCCCACCCCAGAGCACAGCAAAGAATTTACAACCCCTGAGAAGGATTTTTCTCATGTGCCTGGTGTGATCAGTTAACCCTTTCCCCACTGGGGCTGAGGAAAGGGAGCAGCTGTGGGACCAGGGGGACAGGACACCCTGGAGATGTCCCCAGGGAAATGCTGGGACACCACGGTGCTGCTTTCCCTCTCCATCCCACGTGGCCAGACCACACAGGATGCCTCTCCCTCAGCCAGACACCAGCACCTGGCTGCCTTTCCAGCACTGGTGAAGGATTCAGGATGGAGCATCCTGGAGTAGAGTGCCTCTCTCTGCATCTCCATCACCTTATTTTTAGTTACGTTATGTAAGTTCTTCGCTACGTCATGGATGTGGGGGGTTCTTGCATCTAATTCCAGTGTGACAGCCCAGCAATTCAAACAAGCTGTTCCTCTGGTGAGGAAGATAAAAGGATTTGTAATTTCTGATAATAAAAGAGGCCTTTTGGGACGGCCCTCAGAGAATCTCCTCCATCTAGGCCTGCTCGCAGACAGCCGCTCCACTTTCTTCCCGTGCTCTCCTTCTCCTTATCCCCTGGATTCTGAGTGCTGAAAACCTTTCTCCCTCACATCTCCCTGCTCCCAGAGCAGCTCCACGGCTGGGAGCAGCCAGGGGAGTTCATTTCTCCGCAGCCAGAGCCACGTGGAGCAAATTACGCTTGTCCCTGGCCGTGTCCCCACTCTGGGCTGGCAGTGGCCGCCGGGGCTGCCCGTGGTGCCCATCCCGAGCCCCCAGGGCAGCGCTGCCTCCCCGCAGCACCCTGGGAATTCTCAGCAGGAAAAACCTGCCGCTGCCTCGTGCCGTAGCGTTTGCTTTGATTGCCTTTTATTTCTTTTTATTTATTTAATTTTTTTCCTCTCCCTGGTTGCTGCTCGCCGCCTTTTAGTCAGGGTGATTCACTCCCCGGGGCTCGGCGGCAGCTGGAGCGTGCCCAGGGTAACCATGGTGCCAGCGCTGCCCTGCGTTACCTGAATCCGGGACCCTCCGGCGCGGGGGTGCGGGAGCAGCGTGGGGAAAGCACCACGCCAGACTGGGAACAGCGGTGGGATGAGCAGGCGGCAGCCCCGGGGCTGGCACGGCCCCAGCCCCGAGCGGTGCCACCCCGGGGTGACGGCACAGCGGCACACGCGGCACCGGCCACCTCCAGCCCCGGGTGGAGCGGAGTTGCTGTGGCAACAATAACTTATGTAATCCACCCCGCTCGGCTGCAGGTGTGGGGAGGAAATTGTGCTATTTTCGAGGTTTCATTAGGTTCCTTCTTAATTAGCAGCGTGGCATGGAGCCAGCGCTCCCGGCCGGGTCATGCGCCCGGCACGGGGACGGAGGAGGGGACGGGGCAGGGATGGCGGGGACAGGGACAAGGGAGGGCGGGGATGGCCGGGACACGGACAACCGAGGACAGGGACAACCGAGGGCAGGGGTGGGCAGGACAGCAGCGGCTGGAGCGGTGATGTCCGAGGGCAGTGACAGCAGCTGAGCCGAGGGACAGTTCGGGCTAGCAGCCCCTCTGTGCTCCCAGCTTGGGGACACTCCCCCTGGGGACACTCTCCCTGATCCCGAAATGCCGCCCCGGTGGCCGCGGCAGCTGCCAGGGAGGAACATGGCACTGCAAGGTCACGGAGAGCTGCCACATGCTCAGCGACTTGGGAAGCCTCCGGTGACACGGAGAGAGGAGAAATCCAGGTGGGTTGGAATTCCTGGTGCACTGGAGTGGGATGTGTCACTGGCCAGCACTGAGACGAGGAAGCAGAGGGACCATCATGGCGCCAGAGCTGGCTTTTGTCACAGACCCTGAGAAAATGCTCGGAGTTTCCCAAGGAAGGTCCAACCCCAGCTGCTCCGGGTGGTCACTGGGCTCTGCTGGCACTGCCAGAGCAGGAGAGAGCAGGCAGGGAACTGGACCAGGCTGAAGAAGCCGCCTCCATCTTCATCTCCCACTCAGCCCCATGGCTCCCTGGCAGCCCTTGGCTCTCTGCTCCTCCTTTCCAGGGCGTGCTGAAGGGTCAGGCTGGGCCCACCTGGCCCTGCACAGCCCGGGCAGGTGTGTGCCCAAGTGTCACCGTGTTAATGACATTCCCAGCCTGTGCTGTGGTCCCGGGCAGATGGCTTCTCCATCAGAGCCCTGACATCACTGCGAGCCCTCCCTGTGCTCTGTCAGGAAGTTTTTATTTCTAAAAGAATCTAAACGTGATTTTTCTGACGTCTGGGGGTCGCTGGGGAGTTGGCCAGGTGGGTTTGAGCCAAACCAACCCCCCATGAGCACAGGACGTGTTTTCCCTGAACTCCTCACTCAGTTCTGCCCCCTGCCCTCCTCGGGGGCCCCTCCTCAACCCCAGGCTGTCCCCACACTTCCTTCTGAGCACCTCATTAAGGAGCTGGGCCAGCAAACCCCACACCAGGTCTTGGAGGATCCTCCCAAACTCAGCCTCCCCTCTGCAGTCACTCAGCAGGATTCCAGCAGGTGCCTCGAACTGACAGTGAGTAGGTTTAGGTTAAATATTGGGAATAAATCCCTCCCTGGGAGGGTGGAGAGGCCCTGGCACAGATTTCCCAGAGCAGCTGTGGCTGTCCAATCCCTGGAAGTGTTCCAGGCCAGGCTGGACAGGGCTTGGAGCAGCCTGGTCTAGCAGAATGTCCCACGAGCTTTGAGGTCCCTTCCAACCCAGCCCCTTCCATGATCCTGTCACTGTTGGTGCTGGTGGGAGCTGGCCCCTGAATCATCAGGGAGTCAGGACTGTCCTGGCTGTCCCTGGTTTGGAGATGTCCCCTGTGTGTGCCAGCAGTTCCCAGCAGTTAAATCCCACCAGCAAAGCCTTTTATTGGGGATTAGCCAAGGATGAACAATCCAGGCCCTCACTGTGCAGGGTGGAGCTGCAGGGCTGGACCC
Source organism: Toxostoma redivivum (assembly GCA_013397375.1). Taxonomy (NCBI): domain Eukaryota; kingdom Metazoa; phylum Chordata; class Aves; order Passeriformes; family Mimidae; genus Toxostoma; species Toxostoma redivivum. The sequence goes on along the minus strand of VXBI01002377.1, from coordinate 115,374 downwards.
AGCAATTCCCAGCTCCCAAATCACGTTTGGGAGAGTGGGACTCACAAAGTGGGGAGGGATGATTTCACTGGGAGGAAACTGAGGCACGACAAAGTTCCTGGCCTCTCATCATCTCCCAGGCTTTCCCTAATCCCATTGGAAGCAGCTTCTGGGCAAAGCTTCCTCCAGGGGTGGGGGACAGTTCTGCCCCTGATGTGACACACGTGTCACTCTCGGCTCGGAGCACCTGGCACGAGGTGCAGCAGAGCCTGGGGACAGGGTGCCACCCCTGGGGACACTGCTGGCAGTGCCCAGAGGGACCCCAGGACCCCTGTGCTCGCAGTCCCGCATCCCTGGCCGCGGGATGCAGGGCGGGGCTGCTGGTCCGGGACACTCCTGGTCCCCCTGGAGCCCTGACGGGGGGGACAGCCCTGCCCCGTGTCCCGGGAGAATCCCGGGGAGCGCAGGCACAGGGAGGAGCCGGAATGGCGGAGGAAAGGAGGAGTGGGTGGGAGAACAAAGCGCTGCGGCTGCGGAGCTGTGGTGGGGCCTGGGAAGGGGGAGGCACCGAGGGGCACCGGGGATGCCGGGGGGGCTCTGCCCGCGGGACAGCCGGGCACATCCGCGCTGCCATCCTGGGCAGGCTTGGGAGGGCTCCACAGCAAAGCCGAGCCGTGCTGGGGCTGCGGGAGCAGGGCTGTGCCTTCCGGGGGAGCCCCAAAAGGCGCCGGGTGCCCCTCGCTGCCCGGCTGGGCACAGCCCGAGCCCCTGTCCCTCCCCAGCTGCCTCGGTGCCTGTTTCACGAGTGAGTAATGCTGAATTACAGCGCTAAGGAGCTCTCTGGGGATCCTTGGGAATAACAGGAATAGTTTATGCGATTTGCATAATTGGTATGATGGGATTTTGCATCACGTTGCTGAGCTTGGGGAAGCGTCCGGGGCAGAGCCGAGGTGGTGCTGGGGGCTCTGGGCACCTTTGAGGGGCTCTGGGCTCCTTTGAGGGCTGCCCAGCCCTGCCTGGGAAGGACCAGCCAGTCACAGAGAGGTGGCAGACAGGACAGGATCAGTGTCCCCCTTCTGTCCCTCAAGCTGGCGCTGGGCTGGTGCCCCTTGGGCACGTTTGCCCATCCCGTGGCCACTGCTGATGGCTGTGGCTGCCCAGCCCAGCTCCTGGGACAAGGCTGGATCTCGGGCCTGAAGGACACGGTGCCAAATTCCCCCTGCTCCTGTCCCAGCCCCGAGGCCACCCAGCCCCTGCACAGCATCTCCAGCCTTGCTGGACACGGCTCACAGCACAGCTCAGCCCTGGCACTGGGCTCCGCTCGTTTCCTCTCTCGCTAATTAATCCCAGAGCCTTGGGCTGGGGCTCCCCCAGCCCTGCAGCAGCCTGGCATGGCTCTGCTGTGCTGCCTGGCAGGGGACAGGCTGGGGACACCCATCACGGAGCAGTGCTGGCCCTCGGGGACACCCACGACTTGAGGAGCCACATTCCAGGGCAGGGCAGGGCAGGGCAGCCAGTTTGGGGCAGCTAAAGCGGTGACACAGGGACAAATGCCACCTCCCAGTGCCCCTTCCACCCATCTCCATGCGTGCTGTGTCCCCCAGGAGGAGGAACTGTGGCTCCTAGGTCAGAGCAGGCCCTGCTGAGGCATCCCAGCCCTGCCAAGCACCAGCAGGTCCCGTCTGGCACCAGGAGCCAGCAAAGGTCACATTCCCGGCCGTGCTGGGACAGACCCGCTTTGTTCCCAGCCCTGCTCTAATTAGGAAACTGATGTTTTTTTTTTTCCCACAGTTGAACTATCAAAACTTGGGCTTGTTCTCTGCCAAAGCCTCTTCTGTGGCTCTGCTGGTGACTCAGCGTGACACCAGGGCACTGAGAATATGGAAGAGGGAAAGGGAAGGAGCCAGGGGTTGGTTCCCAGTGTGTCCCAGTTGGGATGGGGGGGTTGGCACTGCCAGGTCAAACACCCCAGTGGTGGCCCCAAATGTGGGAAGCACCCCTGGGACTCCCACACAGGGCAAGGCAAGCTCAGGGTGTGGATAATGAAGGGGAGGAGGAGGAAGATGAAAGATCCTCACCAAACTCTGCCTGCTCCTGAGGGTTTGCCAGGGAGGGTGGGGGACAAGGGACACAGTGAGCTCATTCCCCTGGGGACAGGGAGAGTCCCCAGGGCCTCTGAGCCCCTGGTGCCAAAAAGCAGCAGGACCCAGATGAGAGGCCCAGCGATCTGACACCTCTGGGATCCCAGCTCTGTTTTGTTTTCCGTGGGTGTTCCAGGAAACACGGGAGGGAGCGGAGCATGACAGCGTGTCCGGGGTGCAGCCGTGCTGGGGGGCAGCTGTGTTAGAATGTGCAGCTGTCTGGGGGCTGTGCAGCTGTTTGGGGGCTCTGCAGCTGTTTTGGGGTGGGCTGGCAGCCCCCCCTCCCTGGCAGCGCTGCCATCCAGCTGTGTTGGCATAGAAACTGCCGGGGCTCTGCCGCTGCCTCCCGTTACACAATTCCCTCAAAGCCTGGGAAGAGGCTGCTGAGGAGGGGAGGCAGCTCCAGACCTGTGCCCCAAGCCAGCCCCGTGCCAGCTGTGCCAGCTGTGGGCACACAGAGGGCTGGGGGTGCCCAGGTGCCTCCTGGACAGCAGGAGTGAGAGTTTATTTCTGCTGCTTGCATAAGTCTGGCTGGAATTCCTGCTGCCCCCAGCCTCATCCCTCCCTCACGGGGTGTTGGGTGAAGCCTCTGGCCAGGCAGATCCCATGGGATGGGGCAGTGTCCCCATGGAACAGGGACTGTCCCTGTGAGGAGAGTAGGGAATGGGCAGCACCATCTCCCAGCAGAGCTGCTCATTTCTCCTTCCCCTGCATGGGGCTGGGATCCCACACTGAACAGCCACTGTTGGGAACAGCACAGAGATCCAGGAGGAGTGACTGAATTCCCTGTCACACGTGCTGTGCCTGCCCCTGCCCCAGCAGGTTTGCCCTGGGCATTGTCCAGTGGCCAAAACCTCTCCAGAACCTCAGGAGAGGGGCCAGGGCTGTGCCAGGGCTGGGGGCTCCAGGAGGGAGCAGGGCCAGCAGCTGAGGCAGCAGCCTGAGGTTTGTTCCTGTTCTCCAGGGCTTCATTACCAGCGAGCAGCGCTGCCTCCACACTCCTCTCACTCCACATCTGGCCAACCCAAACACAGCTGGAGGAGCTCTGTGTGCAGCCCTCCCGGAGAGCGCTGGCTCCCACCCCGCTGCCACAGCTGAGGGGCTCGGGCAGTGTTCAATTAAACACTGCAAGCTCGGCTCTGCTGCTTTCCCAGGGCCCGGACGGGATCCGGGGCCATCAGGCGTAAACCCAGAGTAACAAGGGAGCAGCTGCTCCAAGCACAGCCAGAGGCTCAGGAATGTCCCAGGCGGGGCCTCACCCCGAGTGTGGGGTGTCCCCAGTCCCTGTGCCCATCCCAAATGGGGACAGTCACACTCGGGGGCTTGGCTGGGGTGGGTGCTTGGACAATTCCATGGGGATGGAAGCACAAAGTCCTACAGAGTGAGGCAGAATGGGATGGGACAGTGAGGTCACTCAGGAGGGACCCTGAGTCAGGGCCATGCCAGGACTGTCCCAGCGCTGTCACCTCCCAGGGCCATCCCAGGACCGGGCAGGACTGTTTGTGTCACACACGGAGCCTGCTCTGAAGCTCCCTGCCCACATCTCTCCCAGGAGCAGGGAGGCAGCTCCTGCTGATCCAGAACACTCCAGGGCACACACGAGGCTGGAGAGGAGGCTGTGGAGCCACCGGGGCCAGTTTATTGTCACAGGGCAGCACAGAGGGCACAGCCCACCCCCGGCCCTTCCTCAGGGACACCCGGCACAAGCTGCAGGGATGAGCAGAGGAAGCTGCGATCTGCTCCCAACCTTCCTGCTGGATCCGTGCGTGGCCCCTCCACTGTGGCAAGGAATGGAAGGAGCTGCATTAACCCCTTCAGCACCAGCCCAGCTCCCTCCCCACACCCACCAGGAGCCGGCACAGTGTCCCTGGGGAGGGCTGGCTCGTCTCTCCTGCTGCCAGGACGTTCATCAGAAAGAAAAGCAGAGCAGGGGGACTGCAGCACACCCTCCTCACCCCCCCTCCCGCGGCGGTGCCAGCCCCAGGGAACAGGCTTCTCCCAAAGCTGGGTCCCCTCCAGCCCTTCCTGGCAGTGCCCTGGGCTCCCCTGGATCGGGGGCTCGCTCATCAGCCCAGCAGCGGCTGGCACGGGGCTGAGGGAGCCTGCAGGAACAGCACTGCCCAGGAATGCTGTGCCAGCGCCGCACTGCCGAGCCCAAGGCTCTCTCTGGTGGGAACGGGCTGCGTTGCAGCCGGGCCGGGACTGAGCAGAGAGAATAAAGCACCGGAGCAGAGCAGGACCGGCTGGGGTGACCACACAGACACGGCCCCGGGATCACCCAATGGCCCGGGCAGCTCCAGAGGCAGCAGCGGCTCTGCCAGCACTGTGCTGGTGTCACACACAACTGTGGGGTTGTTATGGGACGTTAGTGAGCAGTGGGAGTGGAAATGGGGCAGCTCCAAGGCACTCCCTGCCTTGGGGACACACGAGGATGCCCTGCTCAGTCTTTGGAACACAACAGGGAGGACATGGAGAGCACAACTGCACCCAGAGCTGCTGCTGGCCCAGCACGGGGGAGCACCCCAGGCCCTGGGATCACTTTTTGTCTAGCACCACATCCCACAACCCCAACAAAGTCTCCAAGGACCCTCTGGTCCCTCTGCTGTCACAGAAATGCAGATTAGGGGTTGTGGCTTCAAGAATAAATAAAATCTGCAGTGTCCTGAAGAGCATCTGCAAGCTGACAGGTGAGCTCGTTCCAAGAGCAGCCAAATCTGCCAGGCCCTGGCAGCGTTCCAGACCCTTCAGTGTCCCAGTGAGTCCTCACAGGGCACGAGGCTCCCTCGAGCTGCTCCCAGAGCACTTTGCAGTGGTGATTCCTGCAGTTTCAGGCCCCGTGTCCGGCAGCACGAGCCCGAGGAACGTGTCTGAGTCCTGAGGAAACGTCCAGCAGGAGCAGCTGAGCAGAGTCCATGGGATCCATCAAGTCTTTCCAAAGGCCAAAGGTGAACTCTGACACTGGAGCAGAGCCACGAGGAGGAATCCTGGCTCCTAACCCGGGCAGGAGCTCCTTGCTGGCATTGCAGGGGATTTGTGCCAGCCTGGGGCTGCTGAGCTCTGCAGGGCTCTGGGGCTGCACCGTGCCCAGGGCTGACTGCTCAGCTCACAGCAGCTCCATCAGGCTTTGCCCAGCCACAGCCACTGCAGCACGAGCAGGGCTGAGCATCCAGGCTGAGCCTGGCCCAAATCAAAGCCCTGGGGCTGGTTCTGCATGAGCCAGGGCAGAGTCCAGCCCAGAGCTCAGCATGTGGGAGCTCAGCACTCCAGCAGGACAGGGACAGATGGAGTCAGCAGAGAGAAGGGACAGAGGGACAGGGACAGGGCACTGCACAGAGCTCCTGCTCACCCAGCACAAACACCTCACTCAACCTGAGATTTCCTGGGATTTGGCCAGAGCAAAGGCAGACTGACCACCAGAATCAAACCTACAGAGAAAAATTTTGGCTTTGGATGATTTAGAGTTGCTGTTTAATCCCGAGACAGCGCAGCTGAGTGAGTTTGGAATTTAAGTTACAAAAAAAGAAAGCACTAGAAAATAATCTTGATACAAGAGCGATAATCAGCTGAGGTTCCCCACCCTGTGCAGGGAATCCTGCTCCACAATCCACCCAGCACAGCTGGGATGCTGCCAAGGCATTGCCTGTCCCCAGCACACACTGGGAGGGCAAACTGTCCAGGGTGAAAGTCTGGTGGGGAATCCCCAGCACTGGAAGTTAAGATGCTGCCACCAGCTCTGGCTTTGGCCTGTTCTTGATGGGTGACACTTCTGTGGAAGGAAAAGAAACTTGTTACAGAATCAGGGAATGCAAATATCCTGCAGCCATCTCCTGAGGAGGATCCAGGGCTCACAGACCACTCTGCAGGGCAGCAAACGCTTGCACAGCTCCTGAACTAAGAGAAATTGGTTATAAATAATCCCAGATTCCCATGTGGAAATGCCCCTTTTTCACAGACTTGCAGAACATGCAAAGCTACCAGGCCAGGGACAGACCCTGGGCAGGAGCAGGGCCAGCTCTGCCCTCACCCCTGGCACCTGACACCCCTGGGCCGTGCTTTGTTTGGCCTCAGTGCTGACATCTGAGCCCTGTTTAGGAGTAAACAAGCTCCAAGGAAACCAGCCCCATTTCCCATGTCCCACATTGCTCCTGGGCAGATTCCACACAAGGAAATGGCTTCTTCCAGCTCCTCTATGCACAGCAGGGAGGTCCAGCTCCAGTGAGCTCAGCTCAGGGCTCTGCTGTCCCACAAGAAGAGTCTTCACCAGTCTGAGTTTTCAGCTCCTCAGCACAGACACCTGATGAATCCCAGTGGGCTCCTTCCCTGCCAGGCAGGGCCACCAGGGCCTGTTTGGTCACCTTCTTATTGAGCTCTCCCACTTCCCAGCTTCATTCCCACACAAATCCATCCTCTGAGCCTTCGGATTGCTCAGGAGCACTCAGGGACCATCAGCTGTGTGGAGCTCGTGCTCTGACAATCCTGCACCTGTGGGACTCCAGTCATCCTCATCCAGCTGGTTCCACACCACTGGGAAGTGAGGTGGGAAGAGCTCCAAACCATCCCAAGCCTCAGAGAAATCCAGAGCTGTGCAGGGTGAATCCAACATCCACAAAAAACCTGTCCCTGCGCTGTGAGCACAGGACCAGCCTGGGGCTGTGGGAGGAAGCCTGGCCTGGCTCAGGCAAGGAAGGAATTCCTCATGGAGCCTCCTGATGGAATGAGGAGTCTCAGGGCAGGAGTTTGCCTCAGAGCAGGTCCAGGATGGGACAAGGACAGCAGTGTCACACAGGGAGCTCCTCAGGAGAATGATCAGGTGCTGACAGACAGTGAGCAGAGCCCAGGGCTCAGCTGGGCCTGGCCCCACTCCAGGAGCTGCTGCTCCTGCCCATTTTCCATGACATTACACTGGGAGAGGGTGTCAGACCATTGCATGGGACAGGAGCACGAGAAGCCAAAGCTGTGCAAGGAGAACATACCTGGGATCTTCTCTGGGAGTGGCTCCGAGGGAACTTCTGGAAGCTCCAACTGTTCCTGCGAGGACATTAAAGACAATGTGTCACAATGTGTCACAATGTGTCACAGACCCCAGCTGTGGGCAAAGACTGGGCTTGGCAATGTCCCAGATATCCCCCCAGACTGAGCTCTGAGAGTAGGAAAAAGGTACCTGAACTGCTGTTAAAAACAGCTTCCTAAAAATGTGGATTTTAATCCCAAAAACATCAACCCCACCTGAGTAATAGCATTTAATTCTTCTAGAATGGCATCTTCATCCTCCTCAGTCAGGCTGCCAGCCAGGAGCTCGTCTATTTGCTGTGGGAGAGAGGGAAGGACATCACATTCCCAGCCTGGTGGACACAGTGCCCATCCCAGCAGCTCCCTGCTCCCAGCTCCTCATGTACACACCCTCTGGTACTCCACAGCATCCTGGGTTTCTCCTATTATCCTTTCCACTTCTTCTATGGACATAACCTGAAGGGCAGAGCCAAAATCCAGGTGTGGGAGGGGCCTGCAGCTCCAGGCAGGCCCCTCTCCAGTGCCCCAGCCACAAGTACCTGGTGCATTTTGTTCAGACACTCGTTGCCTATTTTCAGGCCCTCAATGACCTTCATTTCAATCTGGGTGAATTCAATGTCCTGGACCTGGAGTGGGAAGGAAAAAGGGAAGAGCCTTTGTCACATTTGACCAGGCATTGGCACAGTGGGTTTTGGAGGGATTTTACAGATATGGGGATGTGGCAGCTGGGGACAGTGGTGGCTCTGGCAGTGCTGGGGAGTGACTGGGCTCAGAGGGCTCTTCCCACCTAAAGAATTCCATGGTTGGAATCATCAGGCAGACACGGCTGCAAGCAGCAATCAGTGGAGCCCTTTGTGTCCTGTCAGTGGCACCAGCAGCAGCAAACAGCCACACAAAAAGCTCAGCACAGCTGCACCAGCAGGTCCAACAGCCCAGGAAGTGATTTCACCGGATTTTCCAGCTGCCAGACCCAGCTGAGACCTCCCCAAACCCAAACACATCCAGTTCTGAAATGACAGGCCTGAGACAAGCCCAGGAAGGCCCCAGTGCAGCCATCCCTCCTGTGAGTAACTTTTCAGCAATTTCCAAAGCACACATTTAACAGGGAGCCTGCAGATTCCAAACACACCACTCTGTGTCTGCAGGGAAATCATGGCACATGTACAATTTTGGAAACATGTGCCCTTGGACAGAGGGCTGAACACCTGCCAGGACCTGCCAGGTGGGATGGGATTCCAGGGAATCCAGGGGAGCCCCACCCCAGAACACCCCAAGGCCTCGCTCACCATCCGCTCCAGGTTGCTGATCTGGTTCTCTGTTTTATCCAGAAGCTGCTCCTGGTACCGTTTCTTCTTCAGCAGGAGCATGGCTTTCCTGAGGGACACACGGGGAGGCAAACACGGCAGGGATGAAGCAACTGAAGCCCAAAGGAGCCCCAGCAAAGCCAGGCTTGTTCTGTGATTCTGCTAAAAGGGGACAACTGAACTGGCAGCACAACTGCGAGGAGCAGGGATGAGCAAACTGGATATTGGGAATAAATCCTTCTCGGTGAGGGTGGGCAGGGCTGGCAGCCCCTGGATCCCTGGCAGTGCCCAAGGCCAGGCTGGACCTTGGAGCAGCCTGGGACAGTGGAAGGTGTCCCTGCCATGGCATGAGCTATCAGGTCCCTCCCACCCAAACCATTCCGGGACTGTGTTCCTGGGATCCAGCGGTGTTTCCTCGCCGGTGACACCCTGGAGGTGGCCCTGCCACCCCCGCCCCGGTCCCGGTGATCTTTTCCCCTCCTCTCACTCTTTCTTGCCGTCCCGGAGCAGCTGCCGGGCCAGCGCCCGCTCCCGCTCCAGCCCCAGGCTCAGCCGCTTCTGGTACTGCCGGAGCTTGTCCCGCTGCTGCTTCAGTTGCTGCGGGACAGAGGGACGGACAGAGGGACGGACAGATAGACAGGGGTCACAGCGCAGCCCTGACAGATCCAGCGCCCCCTCAAGCAGCGCCGCTGCCCCGCCCGCTCTGTCCCCGCCGTGTCACCGACAGCACCGGGAATGGCTCAGCCGCAGCCCCGCTCCTCCATCGCCGCAGGGAGCCCGGAGCCGGGCCAGGCCGGGCCGGTCCATCCCGGCACCACTCACAGGCACGGCCCGGTCTATCCCGGTCCCGCTCAGCAGCACGGCCCGGTCCATCCCGGTACCCCCCGCTCACCAGCACGGCCCGGTCCTGCTCCGTGACGCGGCTCCGCCGCTTCCGCCCGAACAGGTTCCCCATGGCCGCTCCTGCCCGGCCCGGCCCGGCCCGGCCCGCTCCCGACGGCGGCCGAGAGGGGCCCGGCCCCGCACAACGCGCAGCGAGCGCCGCAGCGGCGGGAGCGCGCCGCTAGGGGGCGCGCTGGGGACGGGAGTCTCGGGAATGGGAATAATAAAATAGGGAATGGGGATAAAATAGGGAATGGGGATAAAAACACAGGGAATGGGGATAAAATAGGGAATGGGGATAATAAAATAGGGAATGGGGACAAAATAGGGAATGGGAATAAAATAGGGAATGGGGATAATAAAACAGGGAATGGGGATAAAATAGGGAATGGGAATAAAATAGAGAATGGGGATAAAACAGGGAATGGGGATAAAAACACAGGGAATGGCAATAAAATAGGGAATGGGGATAAAATAGGGAATGGGGATAGCCGGGAATGGGGATAATAATATAGAGAATGGGGATAATCTAGGGAGTGGGATATAGGGAATAGGATATAGGGAATGGGAGGTATGGGAGGGAGGCTGTAGGGGCTGGGGGCTCAGGGACAACACGGATTCATCCCTAGTTATGGAATTGTTCAGGGTGGAAAATCCCCCTGACCCCATCGTGTCCAGCCATTCCCTGGCACTGCCAGGATCCATTTCTGCATTTCTCTATTTATTCATTTCTGCATTTCTTCCCAGGCAGCTCACCCCTCGGAGCGAGCCGGGCTGCAGCGCTGGATTTGGGATTGGTGTTCCTGCTGCTCCAGCGGGGCTGTGACACCAATCTGTCACCAACACCTCCCCTGGGACCCATCCCATCCCCAAATCCCACCCCTGGCCCCATACAAGGATCCTCACACCACCAAGTGTTTCTGCATTTATTTTTTATTAACCATTTATTTGTCTGTAATCGTTTTACTCTCACATTACAATCGTGTGGGGGTTTTTATATAATTTTTTTTTTAAACTTTATTTTTGTAAAATAAATAGAGATAAGTGAACTTTTAAGGTAGGACGCTCTCCAGATCCTTGGTTAAACTCTGTGATCCCATGATTGAATCTCTGCATCAGACCTGTGGAAGCACAGCCCACACACGCACGGGTAAAATCCCAACAGCCCCAATTCCTTAAAATCCCCTGTCCTGGACATGGGGCTGCACCAGAGCAGGAGCAGCGGCTCCCAGCACGCCAGGAATGTCCTGTTCCTTTCACAAATACACTGATACGAGTTAAAAATCTATTGTTTTTGAAGCTGTGAATGTTAAGGGGTTAGGTGAGATCCCAAACTCTGGCTCCACCCCCGCAGACAGCCCGGGAGCGGGTAGGGAAGAGGCACAGCTCTGTTACACCATAATTCACTCCGGGGAACTTACAAGTGGGGTTTTTAAGTAGTTTGGAAGTTTAAAGCCTTTGATTCATTATCCTGGGATGTGGCCCTCGGCCTCCCTGACAGGGGACGGGGCTTGGGGGTACCTGACAGGGTTTGGGGACCTCTCCCAAGCCACAGTCCCTGACAGAGCCTGGGGCACCTGGGGGTGGCCAGGGGGCCCTTCCCTGGCATGGGTCAGCACAGGGACAGAGTCCTGAGCCCTTCCCTCGCTGCATTCCTGCAGCACAGCACAGCTGGCACTGCTGTCAGAGGGCTCTGAGCTCTGTCACTGCATTCCTGCAGCACAGCTGCACTGTGCTGGGAGCCTGCCATCCCCTGGCACTGGCTGGGATCCCAGCTGGGAATTCCAGGCCTGCAGTGAGTTCTGCAGCTCTGCAAGGAAAGCTGTCCCTTGGCTGTGCTCTCCCTTCCACCCCCAGCTCCAGCCCCAGAATTGATCCCAAGGGACAAAACATTCATTATCCACACGTGCAGGGGGGGAGGTGGAGCAGCTGGGATGAGGGTGCTTGGCTCAGAGCAGTGACTGGCTGCCTTCCTCTTCCTCCTCCTCCTCAGTGACTCTCAGTGCCCAGGTGCTTCCATGCCTGGCTCCAAAGGGGCAGGTGAGCCACAGCCATGGTGTGCAGCTGCAGGTGCCCAAATCCTGACCTCCCCTCGGTGCCCAGCAGCCAAGGGGAGCACTCAGAGCCCAGGAGCTCCCTGTGGCACAGGGACAGTGGCACCAGGAGGGGCAGGGCCTGAGCTGCCCCCAGCCCCCACCAGGGCTTGGGTGGGACGTGGTGACACCAGTGACTCGCTCCAGGCTCGCTGGGATGTTGCAGATCTTTGTTCCCTTTCTTCCCTCGCTGTCCTCACGTGCAGCTTTGTGGTGTGGGACATCCTGCCCTGCTCTTGACATCTCCCTGAGCCCCTTCCTGCAGGATCCCTGCCTGCTCAGGCCACCAGGTCCCCACCAGGGCTGTCCTTGCTTCCAGTGGAGAGGCTGCTGCAGGGAGGGAGGGGGAGGTTCATGCAGAGGAGATGCTGCCCTGCCTCCCTGGCAGGTACATCCCGTGCTGCCCTGTCCCAGGAATTGAGTTTGGCACAGGGTTGGCAGCAGCTGGAGGGTCCCATGGAGCTGTAGGTGAGTCCTCACAGTCCTTGAAGAACCCACACTGCAGCAAAACAAGGAACAAAGACTAAAACAAGACCCTTCTCAAGGGCTTTGCCTCATCCAAGTCCTTCCAAGCTCAGGAGCTGTGTTTCTGACAGAGAAGCCAACCACTGGAAACAAAAATAAATGTTCCTTTTCTGTAGCTTTTAGAGGATATAGCTGGAAAACAAAACAAAACAAAAACCAGGAGATTGTCTCTTCCCCTCGTCAAACCCATCAGTAGCTAAATCAGAAGAACAAATGTTCAAGTTATGGGGTGCAGCAGCAGCCAACACGAAACATTCAAGTCGATGATTTCTCTATGTACAGGGAGGCCCTGCCCGGAGCCGCTCCGGCCGCGCCGTCATCTGATCCTCTTCTCCACCGAGTACACCGAGATGTAAAAGTCATTGCTGCCGACGGCCAGGTGGGGCTGCAGGAGAGCACAGCGACAAAGGGCACGGTCAGAGCGACAACAGTACCGCCAGAGGGACAACGGCACTGTCAGAGGGACAACGGCACGGTCAGAGTGACAACGGCACTGCCACAGTGACAACAGCAGGGTCAGAGGGACAATGGCACAGTCAGAGTGACAACGGCACTGCCACAGTGACAACAGCAGGGTCAGAGGGACAATGGCACTGTCAGAGTGACAACGGCACTGCCACAGTGACAACAGCAGGGTCAGAGGGACAATGGCACGGTCAGAGTGACAACGGTATGGTCAAAGGGACAAAGGGCAGGTCAGAGTGACAACAGCACTGTCAGAGGGACAATGGCAAGGTCAGAGTGACAATGGCAAGGTCACACCTCACCCAGGCTGGAAGAGCCCTCTGACATCAGCCTGGCACCGATCCCCACCTTGGCAGTCCAGGTGTTCCTTGGGCACCCCCAGGGCTGGGCACTGCAAACCCCCCTGGGCAGTTCCAATCCCTGAGCACCCTTTCCATGGGGAAATTCCTGCTGGTGTCCCAGTCCCATTCCCAGCTCCCCCAGTGTCCCCTGGTGTCCCAGTCCCGTTCCCAGCTCCCTGAGCTGCTGCTCCTGTGACCAACTCCATGGTCCAGGTGTGGAGCAGTGACAGGCACAGGTGACAGTGACATTCAGCAGGGACACCCAGCTGCTCCACAGCTCTGCAGGAGTTATGGGCCCATTTCAGCCACAGGGAAAAATTATGGGCACTATTAGTTGCCAACTGCCAACATAATTTCTCTAAATGACTGCAAATCTGCTCTGGGCTGAAAATGAGAATTTCCTGCAGTGAGGGGACCTGGCCTGGCCAGACAGGGCTTTGCTTGTTTAAAGAGCAAACTGCTCTTCCCATTACATATTAAATATTTGTGAGCTGATCTGCAGCTTTCAAAAATAACTCTTGTACCTCCCTCCTGCTCTCCCATCCATTCATTGTTTTCTCAGCTTTTCCAACTCCTCCATTTATTCTCCTCCCTGGGTGACCTGAGTCCTCCCTGAGCAGATTCTCTCTGTAACTACTGAGAGCCTCTCAGCTGTGACAAACTCCAAAATCTCTTTTTGTTCTGCCTCATCCCTGCCTTTACCAGCCCATGCTTTCATTTCTACAGCTCTCCCACTTTCCTGAGGTGCAGCTTTTCCTGCACAGCCACAGTGAGACACGGCTGCAGAGCCCAGGCAGGAGTGAATAAACACTTTGGGAATTTGGGAACATGACCCAGGAGTGTGAGCTGAGCCAGGCTGCAGAGCTGGGATGGGGAGTGCACTGTGCCACCCCCTGTGTCCCAGCAGGACATGCCAAGCCCAGATGGCAGCAGGGACACTGACCCAGTGAGGATGGAAGGCCAGGCAGCTGATGGCTCCCACTCTCTGGCCCATGAAGCCATCATAGTACTTGATGTTGTTGATCAGCTCTCCATTGCCGTTGTAGATGGCAGTGAACTGGTTCATGGAGCCACTGGAAGGAAGGGACAGAACACAGAGTCACTGGGAATGCTGGGAGGGGACAAAACTGCTGCTGCAGCCCCTGGTGAGCTGTGTGCCAGGCCAGAGTGCAGCACTTCTCTAAGGGGGAGAGCATTAAGTGGTGGCCAGAACCAAAGTACCTGTGGTCACCTGGGACAGCAAACCACAGAGGGCTGATGGCAAACACACCCAGAGCACCCCAGACAGGCTCCAGGCCGTGGGGCTGTGCAGCAGCTGCTGGTCCCCACTCAGAGCCCAGAAATACACACACAGAACAGGGACCCACTGAGGAATAAAACAGGGATAAAGCTCCTGAGCAGCACACACAGGGAAAAAGCTGCACCCTTGTGGTGGGGTTAAAAACAGGGAACAGCACCCCATGAATGATGTCTGTGCAGAGAAATCATCCTCTCCAGGGATCATGGATTCATGGGATGGTTGGAGCTGAGAGAGACCTTAAAGCCCACCTTGTTCCACCCCTGCCAAGGCAGGGATAACTTCCACTGCTCCAAGGATCCAGGGCAGCCTGGATCTTCCTGGAACACTTCCAGGGATCCAGGGGCAGCCACAGCTTCTCTGGGCACCCTGAGCCAGGGCCTCCCCACCCTTGCAGGGAAGAATTTCCCCCATTATCCCATGGCTAATTCCCACTTTGTGGCAGTGGGAAGCCTTTCCCTGTGTCCTGGCACTGCAGGCCCTGCTCCATCCCTCTGATCACGCCCTGGGCTCAGGGGATGGCAGGGATGGCAGCAGGGATGGCAGCAGGGACGATTTCAGCACTCACCATGCAAACAGGTTGGCCTGGGGGTGGATGTCCAGGGCTGTGAGCCCCTTGACAATCTGCAGCACCTTCATGGACTCGGGCATGCGCGGGTCGAAGAAACGAACGTCGCCATTGACGCTGGAAACACAGAGCCAGGCTCAGCCTGTGCCAGCCTTGTCCCAAAGCCAGGCTCAGCCTGTGCCCATTCCCCAGCCCAAAGCCAGGCTCAGCCTGTGCCCATTCCCCAGCCCAGAGCCAGGCTCAGCCTGTGCCCATTCCCCAACCCAGAGCCAGGCTCAGCCTGTGCCCAGCCCAGCCCAGAGCCAGGCTCAGCCTGTGCCCATTCCCCAGCCCAAAGCCCAGGAAATGCAGCTGCAGGGCTGCCCATGAGCCAAACACCTCCATGGGCCATCGGGACAGGGACACAGCAGAGTTCCCACCCACAGCACATTCTGGGAGAGATCACAAATTGCTGATCCCCCACTGCTGATCACAAATTGCTGATCCCTCATTGCCTCTCTCACTCCCAGCCCATTTCTGGGTGTGCCCTCCCTGTTCTGGCACACCCAACACACCCAGCTCCATGGCAGCCCCAAATTCCTGCGGGAAATCGCCTTGGGAAGCTGCAAGAGGGGATGTGCTGGTGCCATCCTTTACTCCAAGAGCCTGGACACCAGGATCTCACTGTGTCCTGTCATTTGGGTTTTTTTTGCTGTCAGAGGGAACTGGGAGGAACTGGAAGGGAGGAGGCTCAGCCCCACAAGCTGAGCTCCTCTGGGAAGAGCCCAGACCTGCCTTTTGAAGCCCAACATTCCCTCAGAGCTCTGCAGCCCCGGGAGCAGCTGCAAGGCTGGAAGGGCTCTGAGGAGAGGGGACTACCAGCCCTCAGGCCTGGGCACAGGGACCTGACCCCTGGAGCTGCTGGACGAGCTTATGGAGAGGAAGATTAAAACCTCCAATATGGGAGCTCGACAAATCTGGCAGCTGCATCACATAATCCCCTGTCTGAAAATCTTAATACATTTTTGCTAGCCCATCCCCCACCTCAGGAATGTTCTGAATCCCAGAAAATTATGTTTTGTTTCCATTTTCTAATCAAGAAAAAGAGGCTCTTTGTGTGCAAACGGTGGCTTTGTGACAATAAATTCTGTTCTGCTGTTCTTTAATGGCCAAATCAGTACCTGCTGCTCTGGCCACGGTGTTTACCAGGCAGCAGGAATGGATTTAGGGAATTGCACAGGAATCCTGCCCAGGAACTGACAGATGCACCATCCACATCCTGCTCTTGTTCTCCCTCAGATGACCCCATGGAGACGTTGGCAGTAAAACCCCCCCAGAGAAGATACTCCACACCCTGTGATGCCAGCCCCTTGTTTAGCCCCAAACCCCACCAAGAGCCTCCCAAGGAAAGCTCCACATCCCTCTTTCATGTCTCCAGCGAGTTTGGAGCAGGAGTTAATTACTGAAGCAAATGCCAAACTCAAGAGCTTTACCCTCCCAAGCTGCTGGAATAGCAGGGACAGAATTTAAAGAGAAAAACAAACTGTGAGTGAGGGCAGACAGAGCAGGGCCAGCCAGGTACCTGACACTCATGATGTTGCCCTCGGGGTGTTTCTGCAGGTAAGCCTTCACCACCCAGGCCGTGTGCTCCCGGTACGTCATCACCCGGCTGGGGACAAAGGGACACCAGAGGGACAGTGTGAGGTGAGCAGGGCTGGGGGGAGGCCCCTGAGCCCGGGGAGGACACAAGGACAGAGCTACCATTCACTGAGGGCCATCCTCCTGTCGAACACCCGGATGGAGCCGTCCCCCAGCCCCGCCACGATCAGGGAGCGGTGAGAGTCACACGACAGGCTGGTGACACAGCTGTCAGCTCCTGTGGGTATGTCCTGCAAGAGAGCAAACAGACAGCATGGCCTGAGCCACAGGGACTGAATCTGGGTCCTGATCATCCCCATCACACACAGCATGGCCTGAGCCACGGTCCTGATCATCCTCATCACACACACACAACATGGGCTGAGCCTCAGAGACTGAATCTGGGTCCTGACCCATCCCAATTTCACACAGCATGGCCTGAGCCATGGTCCTGATCCATCCCCATCACACACAGCATGTGCTGAGCCACAGGGACTGAATCAGGGCCCTGAACCAATGTCCTGCCCCCTGCCCATCCTCCTCATCCTCACACCCAGCAGGGTGAGGCAGCCCTGGCACCCTGAGCCCCACCAGTGACACTTTAGCCCCTGGCACAGCCCCAGGGCAAGCCAGGCAGTGCTGTGCCTTCTGTCCCATCCCTGCCGTGGCACAGGTGACAGGGACACGCAGCAGAGTCCCTCAGAGGTGTGTTGGGAAAAGGACATGGAAAAAGCAGCTGGAGCTGCTGCAGGGAACACACAGCTGGGAACAGCTGGGCACCCACGCTGCCACGTCCCCCCTTGCACTTCTGGAGGCAGAAGAATTGCTCAGAATAATCCCTGGGCCTGTTGGGAGGAAAAACTCTTGCAGTTCAAACCAGGAAAAAAGCTGAGCAGCACTGCAGGAGCAGGAACGGTAATCCTGGGATGGTTTGGGTGGGGAGGGACCTTACAGCCCATCTCAGGCATGGGGACACCGTGGGGACACCGTGGGGACGCCTTCCAGAGCCCAGGCTGCTGCAGGAGCTCATTCCACACCTCAGCCCTGTTCCTGCCTCTGTGCATCTCCCCCCTGGAGCTGCTGTTGCAGCCTGGGCTGAGCAGGGAGAGGCACCAGGGGCTGCTGCAGGCTCTGCCCACCCCCAGCTCCTCCTTTGAAGCAGCAACACTCAGCAGAAGTGCAAATGAAGCACTTTGCTCCTCAACTCCAGCCCCGTGCTTCCAGAGCTGTTTCTGTAGTTCAAAGAGGGAAGCACCTTTATCCTCCTCCATTATTGCTGCTCTTTGTGCTGATTCTCACTTTCCCAGTTACTGACTCAGGAAGTTCCAATCACTTGAATTTCAACACCCAATCTTTGCAATTAAAAAAAGAAACAACATGTTTTTAGATACTTTCGGTGCAATCATTAATCATCATCATTTAAAAGGTTTTCGCCTCCTGAATTTTGCCGCTCCCTAATTTGCATAGAAAAAAATTACATGTGAAAGTAATTAAGATGAACAGAGGCTTAATTATCCTGCATGGCAGGGTCAAAGTGTCGCAATTAATGTTCATCCAAGGGTAATTAATTTCGAGAAGCTTTGAAAACTCCACTTCCTTTTTATTCCAGCATGGTGCCTCCATTCTCAGCGACCACCTGCTTCTCCTTGGAATTTCTGAGAAACTTCCACGTGACTGGGGCTCAGTGAACTCTGGCAGGGCCTTTCCCATGGCACAGCACAGGAGCTGCGTGTGCTTCCACAGACTTGGAGTCTATTCCAGTTATTGTGGAATCCAGCTGCATCCCAGTGCCCACCTCTGCATCCCAGTGCCCTCCTGTGCATCCCAGTGCCCTCCTGTGCATCCCAGTGCCTTCCTGTGCATCCCAGTGCCCACCTCTGCATCCCAGTGCCCACCTCTGCATCCCAGTGCCCACCTCCGCATCCCAGTGCCCATCCCTGCATCCCAGTGCCCTCCTGTGCATCCCAGTGCCCTCCTGTGCATCCCAGTGCCCTCCTCAGGATTCCACAGCCCCCACTTCCCCAAACATTGCTGCCCATCCAGAACAGCAGAGCAGCTTCCAGGAGAGCCCTGAGCCATTCCCTGAATATCTGTGTGGTTTTATTGACCTTGGAATGTGACCCTGGGCAGGGAAGCAGGGACACGGGGACGGGGAAGCAGGGACACAGGGACACAGAGACACAGTGAAGGGGAAGCAGGGACACAGGGAAGGGGAAGCAGAAACTCCAGGAGCTGGCAGCTCCTCCCAGAGCAGTCCCAGCAGCTCTGGGGCACTGTGCCCGCGGGCTGGCCCTGGCAGCGTTACCTGTACTTTCATTTCCCGATCCGTGTCCCAGATCCGGATTATCCTCACGTCTCCCGAGGTCATCAGGAGCCCGGTTTCTTGTTCCCAGTCCACCACCATCCCTGCTCCTGAGACACAGCAAGGCAAGGCTGCACATCAGCGCCGGCAGGGGCAGGGCTGCGCTCCCTGGAGCGCCAGCTCTTCTGACCCCGCGCTGCAGGCGCTGTCACAGCCAGAGGGACGGAAAATGACACACACGGACACCCAGACATCCTCCAGATGGGGCTGGAGCAGCTGCTCCAGCAGCTGAGTGCAAACCCTGCCGGCTCTGAGCCTGCTCGTCCCTGGGGAGGGGAGCACAACTTCCAGGAACTGCCGGGGGCAGCAGTGCCCAGCCCTTCACAGAACGCTGAGCAGGGATGGGACAGACCGAGCTGCTGCCACCTGCCAGCCAGGGGAGAGCTCCTGGAGCGAGCCCTGGCTCTGCCACGAGGATGTGGGAGATGCTCCTGGAGCAGGAGCAGCCACGCCAGGGCAGCCATGGAGTGGATTTCCCAGCTGGAGGGAGCTCAGACCAGTTTGCTGCCCTGACTGGGGAGGAGGGAACACCCGGCAGTGCCAGCAGCTCCAACAGGAGCTTGGGCTCCTCATCCCTGAGGGCACAGATCAGATCTCCAGGGGAACTCCAGCACAACCCATCCAGCTGAGTTAAAAACACAAACAAAACCCCGGCAGCACCACGGGAGGGAAGCAGAGGAGAAATGCAGGCTTGGTGTCTGCTCCAGCCCCTCGGGAGGGCAGGACAGCAGCAGAATCCCTGCCTCAGAGCAGAATTCCTGCCTCAGAGCATCATTCCCATCTCAGAGCATCATTCCTGCCTCTCAGAGCATCATTCCTGCCTCTCAGAGCATCATTCCCATCTCAGAGCAGAATTCCTGCCTCTCAGAGCAGAATTCCTGCCTCTCAGAGCAGCATCCTTTCCTCTCAGAGCATCCTCCTTGTCTCAGAGCAGAATTCCTGTTTCTCAAAGCACCATCCCAGGCTGTCAGAGCAGAATTTCTGCCTCATGCCAGGCTCTCAGAGCAGTTGTCCACCCTCTCCTCGTGCCAGGCCGAGTCCCTGGTGCTGAGCAGTGTTTCATAACCACCCAGACCTGGAGTCAGAGCCCTCTGCAATGCATCAGGACTGCAGCTCCTGCCCCCAGCACCATCCCTGTGCCTCCATCCACAAGGTAAGAAGGTGCATTTGTCTGGATTTACTGCCAGGAATCATCCCCAGCAGGAAAACTAAGCCTGCCCAATGTGCTCCTTTGTCACCAAAGGCCCACAAGTACCTTGTACCAGAACATCCACAGCTACAGAGCACAAAGGAAGCAGCAGCCACGTCCAATGTACACAGAGTTCTCCTCCAGCACGATGGGATGACCTTGTTCTGCACAGCTTCAGAGAAAACATTCTGCCATTCTGCCCCTCTCCCCTTCCTGAGCATCACATTCCTGATCGTGCCACATCCATGGAGGAGGTCACTGATGTTTACTGCCAGTTCCTCACCTCCCTGCAGGAAATTCGGGGCTCTGGGCTGACCTGGGAGCCTGGATCTTTATCTTTAGTCAAATGGATTGTTCCTTCAGACTGCCTGGCAGCTCCAGGGGCTGGAGAGCTGAGGCAAACAAGCAGGCAGTGATGGAGATGATAAACACCACTGAAGTGTTTGCATTTGTCATCTGTTTACAGCCCATGTGACAGGATTAACCTGGCAGCTGAGATGGATCTGCTGCTACCATCCCTGAGGGAGCTCAGCGGGAAAAGAGCCCCGAGGCAGCTCCAAAGCTCCCAATTCCCCAGGGATATTCCCCACTTTGGGGGAGCTCCCAATTCCCTGGGATATTCCCCAGTTTGGGGAAGGTTCCTTTCTGATCAGCACCAAGTCCTGTCGAGCTGTGGTTCCAGGACAGGCTGTTCTGGGTTTGGGGCAGAGTTGGCATTTTTGGTGCCTCTCCTGGTGTGCCTGTCAGGAGTTTGTCACCGAGGATGTTCAGCAATGACATCCAGAAGGGCAGGGAAAGTCTCACTGAAGGAAGAGGCTCCAGAGGGACTGCACAAAGATTCCCAGGAGAGACAAGCAGATGGAAAGGACAAGGGCTCATTCCCAACCAGGCTGGGAGAAAAGGAGGGAATGAACACAGAATCCTGGAATGGTTTGGGTTGGAAGGGACCTCAACAGCACCCCTGCCAGGGCAGGGACACCTCCCACTGCCCCAGGCTGCTCCAAGCCCTGTCCAGCCTGGCCCTGGACTCTTCCAGGGATGATGCTGGCCATGGTGTGGCTCCAGACCTTGCAGTTCCTGCCTTTCTTATTAAAACTTCAATAGTTCAGCTCAGGGATAACTGCTGCTCCCTGGAAGAGGGAAGAGCAGGATTTGGATCATCCCAAAGCCTGGATGTGCTGGGTCCTGGCTGCAGGGATCCTGTGCTGAGCTCTGGGCTGGGGGCTCTGCTCCTGCTGCACCCCAAAAAGGCATCCAGGCAAAAAAGGGGATGCACCTGGGAATGCTGAACCAGAATTCCAACGTGTCTGAAGAGCAGAAAAGCCCTTGGACATAAATGTCAATGTACAGTTCAGTCACTTGGAAGTGTGTGAGGGGAAGGAAAGCTTCCTCTGACTGAGAAATGTTCCACCAGAGCTGGCACTCACAGTATGCAACCAGACAGAAATAGCTGAACTATTTCTATGTACAAGCACAGGTCTGCATGGCAGAGATGATCCAGGATTGGCTCATGTCTCCATGCTCAATTCATGGTGGTTTGGGATGGGGAGGGAACGTGGGATGAATACTAATGATCATTTCCTTTTTAATTAACAGAGGTCCTGCTCCAGGATGTTACAACTGAGCCTCAGCCCACCCACAGGGCCTTGGCTGCTGGGCCTGGCACCTGAGCTGTGTCCCCAGCCCCTCCTGGCACAGGTACTGAACACACCTGAGCTGTTCTGGATCCTCTCCTGCCACAGGTGCTGCTCTGAGCACCTGCACAGCCCCAGAGCTGGCTCTGCCTGAGCTGTCCCCCCTCAGGAGCACAGAGGGACAGAGCTGTCCCAGCCCCTGGCACAGACCACTGGTGAATCCCAGAGCTGCAGGAGCCAGCCCTGCACTGCTGCAATGCATCAGGAGCTGAGAGCACAATTTCCCCCTAAGGGATATTATGTTCTTAGATAATGAGCAACAAATCTTCCACAGCTCAGGGAAAGGAATTTTTAAATGCCTGTGGTGGAGGTGGTGTTGTTTTTGGTTTGGGATTTTTGTTTGTTTGTTTGATTTTGAGCCTTTTAAAGCCAGCACTGGCAGCTCTGTATGGTTGAGTTCATCCACACCAACAGCTGTTCCTGGAGGTGAAACTTCCCGAGGCTGCTCCCTCAGGACTGCCCCTGAGCCAGAGACATTTGCCTGGAATGGACAATTCCATGGATAAACTCCAGTGCTAATGTGGTGAAAGCAGCTGCATTCCCAACATCTGTAACACCACAGGAGCGTGGCCAGGCTGTCCTTGGCATTTCAGTGGAATCAGGAATACCTCATGGAACACAGCATAAAACATCCTGCAATCTGCCTGATCATTTTTTAATCACGGGCCCTCCTGGCTGAGCAGTGAAGCTCATCCCTGTTTTAATTTCCAGGAAGCAGTGGGAGGGTTGGATGACCTCACTCATCATTAATTTCTACAACATCCTCTCAAAAAGTGTCACCCTCCTCCTGCCAAGGACTCTGCAGTGAGGGACAGCAGGAGCTGGGATGCTGGGAATTCAATTAAAAGAACACAAACCCCTGGAGCTGTGATTTCTCCAGTGAGTTTATTGCCACCAAACAACCTGAGCAGAACTTCTGCAGCCCTCACTTGTGGTGTGGGCTCCTGGGAATTTGGGAAGCCTCCCTGCCTTCCCTGTGCCCTTGGCCCCCAGGCTGAGCCTGACTCTGATCCCTGAGCAGCTCCTGGTGCAGGCTGGAGCTGTCCCCTGCTGCACAGGAGAGCACTAATCCCGTGCATTTTTTACAGTTCTCAGAGGGAAGGGGGTGCTTGTGCTCCTGTGCCAGCAGCTGGAGCAGGTTTTCCTGCCCCTGAGCCCATGGAAAGGCAGCTCTGCAATTCCCTGGAACTGCTCTGTGCTCAGCTCCCTGAGCAGGGATTCCCTGAGCAGGGATTCCCTGCAGCCCAGCCCTGCTAATTTTAGCCTTTGCTGGGGGATTTTGCAGCCAGGCAGCAGCAGCAGCCACACATCAGCTCTGCTCACTCCTGCCCCAGCTCCCACACCACAGAGATTTGCTGAACTCCACTAACGAGCTGTGAATCAGCCCTGCCAGGAGCCTGGCTGATTAATCAGTGCAGACACAGCCAGCTCTGATCACTCAGCAAATATCAATAATTGATGAACATCCTGAGCTGACGTCAGCACGAGCAGCCCCTGCCACATCAACCATCTGCTGCCCTCCCTGCTGGGGCACCCAGAGCCACACAGACCCTGCACAGCTCCTGTGGGACAAGCTGGGCCCGTCCTGCACCTCCCCTGCACGTGGCACACTGACATTTGTGACATTTATCAGAATCCCAGAAGGATTTGGGGTGGGCACAGCCCATCCAGTGCCACCCCTGCCATGGGTGACAGCTCCCACTGTCCCAGCTGCTCCCAGCCCCATCCAACCTGGCCTGGGACAATTCCAGGGATCCAGGGGCAGCCACAGCTGTGCCAGGGCCTCCCCAACCCCACAGGGAAGAACTCTTCCCATGGATCCAACCTGGATTTCCTCTCTTTGGCTTCTCTCTGCTTATCTCTCACGATTGCTGGGAAAGAGTCCCCAGCATCCCCTCTGCACAGGACCTGCACAGCCCAGGGCTGTCACAAACCAAGCCCAGCCAAACCCACACCAGCTCTGTGCTGGCTCCATTTGGGACCTCCCACTCAATCCCTTCAGTCCAGGGAAAAGAGAGATTCCCAAATCCCCCCACAGCTCCTGTGGCTGGGGGAGCTCAGAAAGGCTGGCAGGAGATTCTCTCACCCCAGCAGAGCCTGTGCCTGCCCAGGGAAGCACAGATCCCTCCCTGCATGGGCAGGGGTGGAATGGAAGCAAAACTTCCAGGAGCCACAGGGACCCAAAATCCCTCAAACCACAGCAAAACCCCAACCAGGAGCTCCTGGCACAGGTAAGGGGAGCAGCACTCACCTCCCTGCTTGCTCCTGTCCAGGTAGATGGACACCCTTCGGGCCAGACCTGTGGGGAGACAGGAACAGCAGGGTCAGGGTCAGCCAGAGCAAAACCCAGCTTAAAGCAGGGATTAGGAACAGCAACTGAGCCTGGAGAACATGAGAGAGGAGCAGCAGCACCCAGAGCAGCACAGCAGTTTTGGGAGGGCAGGACAATGGGACAATGGGACAATGGGACAATGGCTGAGCCCAGCATCCTCCCTGCCCAGGAGCAGAGCCATGGCCAGGGCAGTTCGGGGACATTGCCAGCTCCAGATCCTGAACCCAGGGATGGGAAACATCAGGCAGCCTGTGGGGCTGGGCCCTGCTCTCCTCAGCACAGGCAGAGATCCACGGAGCTCCTGGGATGTGCACAGACCTGCCATGGATCACACCCACAGGGGACAGCACCCCCAAACGGCTGTGCCAGCTCAGCCCTGCCCTCCCAGGGGAAACTGGGACCTCTGTGCCTGCCCTGGGCTGCTCCCCCTCCCAGGCAGCCCCCAAGTGTCCCTCTGTCCATCTCCCATGGCTCCCACAACCCAGAGCTGCTCCTCAAACATCCAAACATTCCTCTCTCCTTTTCTAAGTAGGAAAATGGCCCTGAAAGCCAAGTCCTGATCATGTCCTGGTCATTCTCAAGAGCAGTTCAGGGCTGTGTGTGACTTTATGACACAGGAGAAAAGCTGGGACAGGAGGGAAGGGAATCAAGAGTGGCAGCAAACAAACTCCAGTCAAACTCCTGAGCTCTGCAGCCTCAAAGATGCATGCTCAGTTTTCAGAGGCAGTGCTGGACCACAGCTGTGGTCTTGGCAGCAGATGACTCTGAAGACTCTCATCTCCACAGGGACCTGCTCCACTTAGCTCTTTTGAAGTGGCTACATTCATTTCTCTGTCCACAAACAGATCTGTCCTTCTCTTCTGCCCAATCTGCTGGGAAGGTGGAAGGCAAAGAAAACTGGCCCCAGACTGCTTCAGTCCACCAGGGAAAGAAAAAGCCAAGGGGAGGAAAAAACCAACCCAATGCTAAAGAGAATGGATTTAAAAGTTTCCCCATTCCTGTTTTGGCAAATGGAACCACGCAGCTCTCAGGGCTCTCTGAGCCTGTTCTGCAGTGTCAGACACTGACAGTCCTGTCTGGGTGTTAAATCCTGTTCACATTGACACTGACAGTCCTTTCTGGGTGTTAATGCTGTCCAGGGTGACACTGACAGTCCTTTCTGGGTGTTAGTCCTGTCCAGGGTGACACTGACAGTCCAGGGACACTCCCAGCTCGCAGATCCTGAATCCAGGCATGGCAAACATCAAGCAGCAGCCAGCGAAGCTGGTGTACAGAGTGACACCACAAAGGACAATTTGTCACAACTCCTGGGCCCTGCCTGCTCACAGCAGCCCCTCTGCTCCTGCTGCCACCTTGCAAAGGGCAGCTTGTGCTGGCACAGCAGCTCTGAGCTTCCAGCAGCTCCTCAAACACAGCTCCTGCTCCCTGAGAGGTGCCAAGGGAAAAACACACCAGGCAGCCCCAGGAAAATCCAATGAATAGCTGAGAGAGCTGTGTCAGGCTCCTGGGATGAACCACAGCAGCTCAGAAATGAGAACTGCCAGCTTTGAAGGTCAGGATGAATGATGATGCTCATCTCCTGTGACCTCCTGCACAGCAGGGGCCAGGCAGCCTCACCCAGCACCTCCCCATCAATCCAAGGGCTGATGGGACCACAGCACACACACAGAAACCTGCAGGAAATCCTGATCAGAAACATCCAGCGACAGAGAACTGCCATCAGAGCATTAGCACCTGGTGGGGTCTGGGAAGGAGGGAACATCCACCTCCTGGAATGCTGCAAAACCTCCTTTAATATCCCAAAACCTCCTTTAATATCCTCAAACCTCATTTAATATCCTCAAGCCTCCTTTAATATCCCAAAACCTCATTTAATATCCTAAAACCTCATTTAATATCCCAAAACCTCCATTAATGTCCCGAAACCTCCATTAATGTCCTAAAACAGATTTCAGGGTTACACAAACTGGTTTTTTGGCTTCCTGCCGTGGGTGGCTGGATGCCAAGGCTCCTTTTTTCACCCTTTTCTGCCCAGCTCTCCAAACATTCCAAGCAGGCCAATGTCTCACTGTGCTGCCCTTCTGCACGTGCCAGATTTAGAGCACACGTCCCTCTGCCACCTCCTGACCCACAATAAAACAGGGAGGAACAGGAGCCAGAATTGGAGCTGGGGCTAAAGGAGGTCACAGGTTCCTCCTGCAGAGCTGCAGCAAAGCTGGTTTTCACCCTGTCCCCAGGAACCCCGGTGGGACCCACCTCGAGTGCTGGGCAGCATGTCTGACAGCCCCTGCCAGGCTGTCACCATCTCGGGGTTCTTCTCCAGGTCTGCAAAGTTCTTCCACACTCTGATGGCACCATCGTCTTGGGGAGCACAGAGGAAGAACACAAAGCAAAGTCACTGCTGGGGCAGCTCCTTGTGCACGAGGAGGAGGAGGAGCAGAAGCACAGCTGGAGTCACACAGACCCCAAATCCCAGAGTGTCACTCCAGCACTTCTTGTTGGAGTTGTTTTCCCTCTCTAATTTACATCCAAGGAACCTAAAGCTTTGTTCTGCTGGAGCTGTTCTGGAAGAGCTTTTTCTCTTCCCTTGAACAACACCTGACATTCTATGTCTTTCCATTTCCTTGACATCCATTTTCTCCAGGATTCATCTCTGGATTGGTGCCAAGGGCCACACAAGTACCCACTCAACACAAAGCAGCCCCATGGAAGCAGCAGCATCAAAGCCCAGCCCATCAGCAGCGAATCTTTCAAGAACATCATGTGTTTTTTTCAATTTGCTCCCCATCTGTGAAACTTTTGTGCTAAGAATCAATAAATTGAAAGAAATATGTCCTAAAGGCCCTCTCAGCTCCCCTTCCCCCTCCCTTAATTACAGCCAACCTGTACAGTTGAGCAGGAAGCTGGAGAAGCTGCTGAAAACACTCTGAGTGCCAGGGTTGGAATGGTTCCTTGGGAGAGGAGATCTGACTCACAGCTTTCCAGAGCAGAGTCTGGGCAAGAGCTCCTGGTGTAAGCCCTGGATGCAGCTGGAGAGGTGAGGCCCAGAGAGGAACTCACCTGAGAGCTCTGGTGCTGAGGCTGAGCCCTGCCTGCTGCACGTGAGCACAGACAGGAACAGAACTCCTGCACTTGGGCTGCTGCACAATTCCAGCAGCTCTGACCCACACAAATCACCTTTCCCCAGGTGGGCAATGGGAGGGAGTGACCACAACAAGCAAAGGCTCAGATGGGAGTGGCTTCAGCAAGCATTGGACTGGTCAGTCCTTGGAACATCCATGGGAGAGATTTCAGTCCAAGGAAGAGCCTGGTGGGAATGGCTCTGAGCTGGGAGCAGGCTGGGACCACCCAGCCGGGCTGGAGCTGTGCCAGGGCCCTGCTGAGGCACAGAGAGCCCCTTACCTGTGGCAGTGAGCAGCAGGGAGCAGTCCTGCCCGTTCAGGTACTCCATGGCCGTGATCCGCGTGTACCGGGGGTTCCCGTTGTGGAAATAATCCAACTTCTCCCCCTTCTCCCAGTCCCAGAAGCTGGGGAGGAACAAACATGTGAGCTTTTCTCTGTGCAAGCTGTGCTCCTTACCCAGTCTGGGATTTCTCCTTTGGAGTTTGGCATCATTTGATTAATAACACATGGAATAATAATTGATTTATAATTCCATGGAATGGTTTGGATTGGAACGACCCCAAAGCTCATCCAGTGCCACCCCTGCCATGGCAGGGACACTTCCCACTGTCCCAGGTTATTCCAGCCTGGCCTGGGGCACTGCCAGGGATCCACAGCTTCTCTGGGCACCTGTGTCAGCTCTGCCCACCCTGCCAGGGCAGGATTCCAACACCTGCACCTGCTGAGAGAGCCAGGACAAAGGTCCAGCTGTGCCCTCACCAGATGCTGTCCCTGCAGTGTCCCCATGTCCCCAGCCCTCAGCAGATGCTGTCCCTGCTGTCCCCAGCCCTCACCAGATGCTGTCCTTGTCAGCCACAGCGATGCAGGGGGTGAAGGGGTGGAATTTCACCACGGAGGGCACACCTGGGTTCCTGTTGAGGAAGATCTGATCGTCCAGCCTGGAGATGCCTGCGGGGACAGCACCAGCTCAGCTCCCCCAGGGATGTCCCCAGGGATGGCCTGGACAGCCCCAGCTCCCCAGTCACCCCTGCCCAGCTCTCACCAGCCCTTCCCTCCTCCCAGGAGCTTCTCAGACCCCCCCCAGCAGCCTCAGGGCTTGAGGTGCACACCAAGGTGGGGACAAATCTTTCATCCTTCACACTGGCAAGCCAAGAGAACGAGCCCAGCCAAACCCAGGGAAATGCCAGGTTGTGTTGAGGGAAAACCCAACACTATTCTTTCAAAATATAAAATATGAAAATGCCTTTTTTTATTTTTTTTTGTCAATTTAAAATACAGCATTTCACTGTAGCTTGTGGATTATTTATTTAACCTTCCATTTCAGTTCCCTTAAATCTGAGGTGAATTTGCAAATGAAAAATGTATTTTCCACAGAGACCTTAAAATGATGGGTAAAGACTTTTCCCATCTTGTTTTCAGAGCAGTTTGCCATTCACAAACAGTGCTGGGACCCCTGACACTGCTGGGTTCTGGCACTCTCTGAATTCATCACACAAACCCCTAGACCCAGGAGACATCCATTCAGCCCCAGTTTGTTTTAGAATGCATCAAATGCATTGAATCTAATTTTCATTAAAAGCTTGTAAGTCTATTTTAATTCTTTTTAATATTTCACGTTTTCATTATTATTTTAATGAATAGTGGCATTTCAGTCACTCAGGTCAAGCAACCCAATATGAACACTGTCTAGAAAGAGATTTAACTTCTCCAGGCAAGCATGAAAAATCCCCTTCTTTGTATTCCATCAGATCTCCCAGGCCATCTCCTGGGCTCCAGGATCATTTCTGCATTTCTCTGCTTGATGATATTCTGCAGTTTCCCAGCATGAAGCTCCAAATGCACTCCCACGAGCAGCCCCCAGTGACAGGGCTGAGCCCTGGGCACTTTTCCTTCAGCACCCTGGGATTTCCAGCCCTGTGTGCCTCAAAAAGCATCCTGGGGAGGAGCAGCCCCCACCCCGGGCCTGCTCCTGGGATGCCATGGGGAGCTCCTGGAATTGTGGCTCCCCAGCCTCTGCTGCTCAGGGAAAAACTGAGGAATGCAAATTCCTCAGGAAGCTTCATTAGGTTCCACCTGATTCGAATAAATTCCTGTGCTGAGAGAATCCCAGCCCAAAGCTGCCTCAGAGAGCCCCAAAGGCTCAGCCCCAGGTTCTTGGGGAGCTGAGGCACAGTGGGAGCAGCACACACCAACCACACACACAAATATTCCAAATAAAATGGGATACAGGGAGTAAACAACCCCTCACAGAGCTCAGACATCCCTGAGGTGTCTCCTGAGCTGGGGGGACAGGTCCAGCCTGCCCCACAGCAAACCCTGAGCTGGCAGCTCTGGATTTACCCTCCAGCACTGCACCTTCCATCCCCTCCAAAGCTGAGCTGGTGACCAAGCCCAGCAGCTGAGAACAGAGAGCTGGGAAACACCTGGAGAAGGGAAACATCTGGAGCTGTGAAACACCTGCAGGAGGGAAACAACTGGAGCAGGGAAACACCTGCAGCAGCAGCAACATCTGCAGCAGTGAAATACCTGCAGCAGCAGGGAAACACCTGGAGAAGGGAAACATCTGGAGCTGTGAAACACCTGCAGGAGGGAAACAACTGGAGCAGGGAAACACCTGCAGCAGCAGCAACATCTGCAGCAGTGAAATACCTGCAGCAGCAGGGAAACACCTGGAGAAGGGAAACACCTGGAGAAGGGAAACACCTGCAGCTGGGAAACAACTGCAGCAGAAGGGAAACACCTGCAGGAGGGAACCACCTGCAGCTGCAGGGAAACACCTGGAGAAGGGAAACATCTGGAGCTGTGAAACACCTGCAGGAGGGAAACAACTGGAGCAGGGAAACACCTGCAGCAGCAGCAACATCTGCAGCAGTGAAATACCTGCAGCAGCAGGGAAACACCTGGAGAAGGGAAACACCTGCAGGAGGGAAACACCTGCAGCTGCAGGGAAACACCTGGAGAAGGGAAACACCTGCAGGAGGGAAACAGCTGGAGCAGGGAAACAGCTGGAGCAGCAGCAGCAAACATCTGCAGCAGTGAAACATCTGCAGCAGCAGCTGCCCTGCAGCAGGAGGGAGCAGGCAGCAGTGTGAGGGGCTGCAGGGACCATCCCTAATTAGGATGTGGCTAATTGGGCCGGGCACAGGGCAGGCACTCACCCTTCTGGATGATTCTCTGCGCCTGTTTGCGGACGCGGGCGTTGCGCAGGAAGCGCCACTCGCGCTCCTTGCGGATCTGGCTCTCCAGGTCGTGCTCCTCGGGGATCTGCAGGACAGGACACACCCACAGTGACCCCCAGCGCTGCAGAACGAGCTGAGTGATGCCACAGTGCCCTGGCTCTGTCCCCTCGGACACTGCAGGCTGATCTCCGAGCTCGGATTTCTCTCCTGGCTCTCCCCCGCTGAGCAGCATCACGTAGCAGCCCCAGCTCAAAGGGGGAGCACAGCCCTGCTCCAGCCAGCTCTGAGCACGCTGAAATCTTTCTTATCCTGCTAATCAAGGGCTGCTGGCTGAGCAGAGCACGGCTGCACTCCCAAATCCCCGGGATGTTCAGGTTCCCTCCACCACTGACAGGAGCAGCCCTGTTCTGGTTCCCTGCTCTGCAAACCCTGCCCCTGTGTCACCTGGCTTTGATGGCACACAAAATTCCCCCTGGAATGGGAGAGTGGCCCTGCAGTCACAGCCACTCTGAGCCGTTTGCTGATCTCTATTCCCACCCCACAGCTCCAGGTTTCAGCACTCCATGGCTCCCCTACCAAACCTGTGCTGCAGGCACCAGGCCAGGCTGGGGCTCACAGCCCCAGGGCTGCTCCCACCATGGATATTCCCCCCCTCATTCAGAACACAGGATCAAAAGGAATAAACTCTTAAGATCTCACCCCAAACCATGGCAGGAGTTATATGTGAGGTGTTTTTCATACTTAAAAAATTATCCAAGACTCCCCTGCTCCAGAACCATCCTTGGATCAACTACAGGGTTCTGATCCAGCTTCCTTTGAGGCTGGTTGTTCCAATGGAGTAACTCTTGGAGAAGGAAGACAAATTCCCCACAAACAAACCCTGTTTTCCCTGAATAAGAAAGTCCTTAAATCATCTGTCCCTGTTACAAACCCTGCCTTCAAACCATGCTATCCTTTGGAAAACAACTGTTACTGAGCTGGACTTCTGCTTCTGTAAAATAAATAAAAAATAAGAAGCCCACCCTTCACCTTTCCTCCTGGCTAAGAAAAAAGCACTTTATTTCAGCACAACACCTATTAGACAGGCAATGACAAACAACCCCTAATGAAAAGCAATAAACAAACCTGAGCTAAAATACATCAAAGGAATCTGAGAGGGGAGAGATGACACCTACACCTTAATGAAAATCCAGCTTCTCTGGGAATAAATTAAAGCAAGTCCAGGGAAGAGCCCTTGGACCACCAGAGCAGAGTCAGAGCACGCAGGTCAAGGCTGTCCTGGCCCCCCCTGGGGATCATCCTGCCAGGAGGGAGGGAGGGAGGATCTATAAAAACACAAAACCCTGGACCTGCTCCAGCTGCAGGATGGGGACCAGGACAGCTCCTTCCCCAGGGCTCCAGCTTGTCCCAGACAGGGAGCACCTGAACCCCCCCAGAACAGTTTTCATTCCCTGAGCCAGGTCTGTCCCTGTCCCTGTGGGTGCCAGGAGGGGAGCAGGGAGCACTGGCACAAGGCTCCAGAGGTAAATCCAGCTCTCCCTGCTCACCATCCCTGCAGCCCTTGCAGGATCTCTCTCCTCTCCCAGGACTTGGACCCAGGGCCCAGGCTCAGTGCAGCAGCTCCTGATTTATCAGGGATTTATCAGCAAGGGCTGCTTATGTAATTCTCACCTTCCAGGATCCTTCCCAGCTCCTGCCTGCATGTTCTGCCAGCCCTGGAAATAACAGATGCTGGCTCCTCTCTCCTTGACTCAGGACTTCCTGACAGCTGGCACCGAGGCTTTCCTGCTCCCCGTGGCTCCCAGAACAGCCCTGAGCCACCAGGGACTGCAGGAGGAGGAAAAGCTTCTGCAGACACCAGGGCTGGGCTAGGGACCTGCTTCTCCTGGCACATGGAGAATTCACAGTGCAGAGTTTTCCTTCTCTGTTTATTTGATTAGATAATCAATAAATCAAACCTGGGATGATGGCTTGAAATGCAGTTCCTGATTTACACTGGAAATTAATCCCTCAGTCTTTCCAGTGAAAGCATTCTCAGGGCAAGGTCCATGAAGCAAAACTAAATTCATAAATTAAATATGACTAAGATGCACTCACAGTAATTTTATGTTTATTCATTACAGGAACAGTTGTCTTGTCTTTCCCTGTTTATGGAGGCAGGCAGCAGCTCCAAAAGAACGGCTGGAATTAAGCATCAATGTCATTTTTCCAGCAGCACTTGGTACACTTCACTCTTTGCCTTTTTCATGAGGCTGAAGCTCCCAAAAGGCAGCAGGCAGGACTGTTCCCTGGTGCTGCAGGAACAGGGGCTCCATGGAAACTCAGGCAGCACCCGAGCTGCCAGCCCTGACTCCCAGCCAAGAGATCTCAGAGAAAGTTCTCACCGAGGGAATTCTCCTGTGCTGGCACACACAGCCAGCCCAGCCCCAAAGCTCCCTGGAACTCCCTGGCAGGACAGGGTAACACCTGCAGACACTCCCTCTCCTTGGCCTTCCAAAGCTGCTTTGCAGAACTTCCAGGGAAATCAATTGTATTATTAATTGTGTGATTGGAAAACACAGATTTGGTTCTGTTCAGGCTTCACCCGTGGCTGGTGAGGACAGCTCCTGCTCAGGCAGGGGGAAGTGGCAGCCCCAGGGAGCCAGGGCTGTGCCACTGAACACCCTGGGGCTGCAGGAAAGGCCCCTCCCCATGCCTGCCCTCCCTGGCTTCTGGAATCAGCACAGGAATGCTCCACCTTTGCCACTGCCTCCCCTAAAGCCTTTTAGTCTATTTTATGTGCAGGAAGTGGTAGTGAAGACACTCCTCCCCAGAGCTCCCCGTGTCCCCACTGCCCCTGCCCGTGCCTGGCTGCCTACTCTGATTTATTTTATTAATAAAGACCCCCCTCCTTCATGGAAAGAGGTTTTTTTAGGGAGCAGACAAATGATTTTAATAAGAACTAAGAGCTCAGACATCATCTTCCTCCTCTTGTGCTCTGGGCTTGAATCAAGACCCTGAAGCTCATCTGGAGGAGGAGCAGCCCTGGTGGGAGCTTGGCCAGGCAGCCCAGCCCCACACCCCAGATGTGCCCCAAGGAATTGCTGGGTGGTTCCAGCACAAAGGGAATTCCACAGCAGCTGAGGAATCGGGCAGTGATTCCCTCTGGAAATCAAGAGCTGTCCTGCTCTGATTTCCTTAAACTTGGGCCATTCCCTCCCCCCAGCTCCTGACCATTCCAGGAGTGAGGTGGTGATGGCTCAGCCCAGCTCCCCATGAAGCAGCACTAAACCCACATCACTTCCTCACCATTTCCTCACTCTCACCATCTCAGCAGCAGTGCCTGCACACAAACCCCCACCGTGGAGAGGCACCAGTGCAGCCTGGGCACTGCCCCTGCCGGGCACAGCAATCCTCCAGGGGATGGAGCTCAAAGCCTGGCACCCCTGGGCCCCCCAGGGCACCTGCCAGCTGCCTTTAACGAGGGACATTTCCTGCTCCTCCTGTTTCATACTCAAACCTGAAACCTGAGCTTTGCCTGAATCATTCTGGGAATTTAACAGCTAAAACATTCTGGGAATTTAACAGCTTCTCTTTCCAGTCATTGATATCTTTGCCCATCTCTTAAGAGCTCTGGCTTGAGTTTCACCTGGAACAAGGTTTCAGTTTCTCTCTCACTTCACACAGAGACAACTTAGCTACCCAAGTAAGTCACTTCTGAAGAGACCTAGATGCAAATTTATTATTCCCATCCTTATTCTTCACTATAACACAACTTAATTTTTTTAAAATTTTAAAACCCAACAATAATGCTGCCCAAGCTTCCCCCAGGCACTCATGGGCATTTCTCACTTTGTCTCTAAGTTCAAGGAGTCTGTGCTGGAAGCAGAGCACAGCTCCCAGACCCCACCCAGTCTGTCCTGCTGCACCATGGCCTGTCCCAGGCCAGCCTCAGAATCCCCTCAGCCAGGAGATTCAGCTGCAATGTCACAAATTAAACAGCACCTCTCTTTCTCCAGCTTCTCACTGCCCTTTCTGGGGAAAAGGGCCTTCCTTATTCCATGTATTTGTTTTAAAAACCAATTCATTTTAGCTACAATGCCATTTTCCATATGCAGAGCAGCACAGCCTTTCAGATGGAACAACTCTGCAGTGCAACCAGGCAGAACTGGGGGATGTGGATCCAGAACCTCTCCTCATTCCTACATTTTCTGTGGATTGTGCTCCGTGGGGAGCTGAGCTGAGTTTTCCTGGGCTCTCTGTCCCCTCCTCACTGACCCTTCTGCTCCCTCTGGTCCTGACAGTCCCACAGCTCCCCAGAGCAGCAGGATGGAGGTGAACCATTGATTCCCCTGCCTCCCCGGAGGGCAGGGCCGTGCCCAGGGCCAGCACAGCCCCCGGGGTTACCTTCATGACAGGCTGGGCGAAGTACTTGGCACTCCAGTCACAGAAACCCGTCTGCACCGCGGCCGAGATGAAGCTCTTGTGTCCCACGGCATCGTCAGCATCGTCAGCTGTCTGCGGGGAGGGGACAGGGCTCAGCCACCTGCAGGGCCAGGGACACCCCAGGGACACCCCAGGGACACCCACACTGCCCCAGCCAGCCACCAAAACCCTCAAACACATTGCCCAGGGCAGGAAACACCGTACACCCAGCCCTGGGGTCAGGTGTGACAGTCACAGCCAGCTCTGAGTTCAGGTGTGACAGTCACAGCCCTGGGATCAGGTGTGACAGTCACGGCCAGCTCTGAGTTCAGGTGTGACAGTCACAGCCCTCGGGTCACTCCTTGGGAAGGGACACGTTCCCTGATCCCCATGGAGCCTCAGGGGGAGCTTTGTCCCAAGGAGGTGACATTGGGAGCAGTGAGGATGACTCAGGATCCAGACACAGCTCGTGCCAAGCTGGCTGTGGATGAGTGTCTGTCACACAGGACACCCCGAGGGAAAAGGGAAAAGGGAAAAGCTGCTCCATTGCCTTTCAGGAACAAACCCCAGAGAAGGGAAGGGGTTCACTTTCTCCTTGTGATCACAGCTGTCCCTTGTCCCTGCTCTGCCAGGAGAGCAGAGCAGCCCCCAGGGTCAGGGATCTGACTCTGGGTTCTCACTCAGGCACACAAATGTTTACAGAGGAGTAAGCCATGGACTCTGATTAGACACATTGCTTAGTGGCAGAAGTGAATAATGCTCTATCAAAAGCTATAAACCACAATTTATCCTGAAGAAAATAAATTAATCAATTTTTATTTGGCTGCTTAGTGGCAGCCAATCTGGATTAGCAGCAGCTGGAAGCAAACGAGGGATGCACAGAAATAAACCAGAACCCACAGAAAGTGGGACAAAGCCCAGCGGGGAGAAGCTGTCAGAGAAGTCTCCTCACCTGCTCTGGGCCCTTGTCAAACATTTTCCTGGTCCTGGGGAACTGGTGGGAGTGGGGGGTGTACTGCACAGCCACGCTGGTGGCGCTGGGGCGCACGGCCAGGTCCCGGCTCACCGCCGGCTTGGGCACCTCGCTGGTCAGGCTGGAGCTGCTCGTGC
The DNA here is from genome assembly GCA_013397375.1 of Toxostoma redivivum. Lineage (NCBI taxonomy): Eukaryota > Metazoa > Chordata > Aves > Passeriformes > Mimidae > Toxostoma > Toxostoma redivivum. The sequence continues at coordinate 79,759 of VXBI01002377.1, read as the reverse complement.
TGGTGGTGGGAGGTGAGCCCCTGGGGACAGAGCACAGCACAGGGACAGGGGCTGGGTCACAGGACACGAGGTTGGGGTGTGCACTGTCTTCACTCGCTTCCCTTCTGACAAGGTTTGTGTTTCGCTGTGGTGCCTCCTCTGCAGAAATGTCACAATTCCCACAATGTCCCCTCCAAAGGCCAAACCCACCCCAAAGCAGGAGGGAACTCTGTCTGTGCCAACTCCAGACTGAGGGGACGATCCTTCATGTTCTGTGGTGCCTGACCTAAGTCACCCTGCCCAGGGACTGCATTTCCATGGGGGTCTGAAGCTTCAAACCATTGGAATTTAAACTGGGCCCTCTGCTCCAACTTGGAATCTCACACTGGTTATCCAGCAGATCTAAGTGTGGTGTTTTCTCTTGGAGAGCAGTTTGGGGAGATAATCCCATTTCCAGCCCCCAGCTCTCTGAGTTTCCCTGCAGCTCAGGCAGGGTGTGCTGTCCATAGTCAAGCCTGGCTTTTATCAGCTCCAGGTGCAGCAGGCACAGCTCACACGTCAGTGGGAATTTGGGCAGCAGAGCTCAGGAAGCTAAAAGCAGCCAGAGCCAGCTCTTCAGTTCAGCCTTAGATACCCAGTGGGGCTTGTTACTCTCTGCCCTAAAGGAAAACAGGGAGGAACTCCCCACCTCTTCCCAGAGCTTTCCATCCACTCCCCTTTCCCAACCTCCCCAGTGCTGACAGCAGGAGCCACACTCCTGTCCCTGGGGCAGCTCCAGGGATGGGGCCGGGCAGGGAGCACCCAGCCCAGCCACAGAAGGTGCTGGAAGGGCAGGCTGGACTTACCCCACTTGGTGGATGTGCATGCCCTTGTTGGTGGGGCTGGCAGGGGCCGACTGGGTCAGCGAGGAGGTGTCCAGGATGCGCTGGGGACGAGCATTGACCGTGGCCTGGGGAGAACACAGGAGCCTGAGCAGTGGCCACGGCCCCAGCACAGCTAGCCCGGGGCAGGGAGGGCTCTCTGGGGGCTCTGGGCTCAGACAAAGCCCCTGGGCTGCTCCCAACACCGATGGTTTCACTGCTGGCTTTGGCAGGAACACTTACCCCAGAGTTCTGAGCTCTGAGCAGCATCCAGAGCCAGCTGCAGGCAGGACCTGCCCCAGCACCCCAAACACAGGGCAGGGGACAGCCTGGGGTCCCCTCAGCTGCCCAGTGCCCCCCACAGCCACCAGCCTTGCCCTCACACCTCCTGCAGCTCCCATAACCCTGAGCATTTGTGACCAGAAATCATAAAGCACGTCCTGAGCCTGCAGGAAAGGAGGCTCAGGGGGAACTCCTGGCTCTGCACAACTCCCTGACAGGAGGGGACAGTCAGGGGGGCCAGGCTCTGCTCCCTGGGGACAACAGGACAAGAGGAAACGGCCTCAAGTTGTGCCAGGGGAGGTTTAGGTTGGGTATTGGGAAAATTCCTTCCCTGAAAGGGCTGTGCAGCCCTGGCACAGCTGCCCAGGGCAGGGGTGGAGTCCCCTGGGGGGGATTTAATTTAACTCCACGTGGATGTGGCACCGGGGGACATGGTCAGGGGTGGCCCTGGCAGTGCTGAGCTCAGAGGGCTTTTCCAGCCTCAATGATTCTGTGATTCAACCTGGAGCCCTCCATTAAAAACACCTGGACAAAGCAGCCTGGGCTGAAGCAAACTTTCCTCTTAAAGCTTTCTGATTCACAGGAAGTCTCCAGAGACCAACACTGAGCCCTGGGTCCTTGCTGTTTGTTTTGGTGCTCACAAAAAGCAGCTCTGGGCGATTTCCAAGGCTCAGGCCAGGAAGGAGAACTGCACCACTGCCATCTGCATCACCCACATAAATGCCCAGGCAGCCTGGGCCTGGCCCAAGGAGCCCAGGGACAGAGCAGAGCAGATTCCCTGCAGGAAGGAGCTCAGGGACAGAGCAGAGCAGATTCCTGCAGCCCTGAGCCCACACACCAGCTGCTCACACCCAGCACAGCCCAGGGCCACGAGCCCTTCTGCAGAAACACATCCACAGCCCTGGCTCCAGGAAAAACCTGGGCAGGACATTCTGCTCTGGTTTGGTAACACCAATCACAGGATCCCAGAGCAGTGGGGTTGGAAGGGACCTCTGGGGATCACCCAGGTCACCTCCCCTGTCAAGGCAGGGCCACCTGGAGCAGTGACACAGGAATGTGTCCAGAGGGGCTGGGCTGGGTGGGACATGGAGAAGAAATTCCCCCTGTGAGGATGGGCAGGCACAGGGTCCCCAGAGCAGCTGTGGCTGCCCCTGGATCTGCCCCAGGCCAGGCTGGACAGGGCTTGGATCAGCCTGGGACAGTGGCAGGTGTCCCTGCCCCTGGCAGGGGCTGGAATGGGATGAGCTTTAAGGTTCCTTCCCACCCCCACCCACCCCATGGTTCTGCAATACTGAATCCCCCATCACTCTCCAGATGTTTGGACAGTTTGCCCAGCTGTTCCCACTGAATCCCCCAGTCAGGTCCCCCAGACCACAGAGCTCTGCTCAGCTGTGCCAGTGGAAGAAAACTTCAGCTGGCCCAGCTCCAAAATGAAGCCTCTCCTTCCCTGAATTTTACAGTAATTAAACCAAAACATTAAACCCCTGGAACATTCAAGTGTTCTGCATCACCTGAGGCAGTATTTCTGTTTAAGCAAGAAACACAATTTTTGTTTGCATTCAGTGGTAAAATCCAAGCCCCGAGCTTGCACACACTGGGGAGGAGCAGTGCCCACGTCCAGCACTCCCTTCCACATCCAAGAAGCTCCATCAGCACCAAGGAAAGGTCTCAGGCCACAGTTAGCAAAGACTGGATTGTCACTGATTTGCACCAGCTCCTGCCTGAGCTCCCAGCACAGCCTGGAGCTCCCAGCACAGCCTGCAGCAGCAGGGCCAGCCCAGGCTCTGAGCCCTCAGCTCGGTGTGCTGGGCACCCACGGCCGGGTGTTTGTGTTTTTGGGGGTGTTTGTGTTTTTGGGGGTGTTTGTGTTTTTGGGGGTGTTTGCATTAAAAAGCCTCCTCAGGAGCCACCCAGGGCAGGTGGTGCTGGCCAAAGCAAAGCCCCACATGCACAGCAGGAAGCCAGGACTGATCCTGTGGATCCTGGGCTAAGGCACACAACAAACCAGTTTTGTTCACTGAAGCATCCCCAGATAAATCCCTGGGAATGGGAATGCTTCCTGTTTTCCAGGGCTGCTGGAAGAGCTGTGCCTTAGGAAGCAGGGGCAGAGCAGCTGGCCCAGCTGGGCAGGGTGAGATGCAGACCCAGCAGCTGAGCTGGGGACTTGGCTCAGCACAGCCAGGCCCAAACTTGTCAGAGCCAACACAAATCCCCCCATCAGTCCCAGCATTCCCTAGGGATGTGACAACAGAATGACCACGGTTCCTGCTGGCACAGCAGCATCAATATCAACATTGATACTGATCCACCTCCCCAGTGGCCAGGGAGAACTCCTGAGAACACATTTCAGCCAGGAAAAGCAGATCTGGCTCCTCTTTGTATCCCTTTGCATAGTAGGAGCAACATTTCATTCTGCAAAGAGCCTTCCAAACACAGAACTGAAATAGTTTCATGCATCTAGAGCAGAGAGAGGGAAATCTTCCACCTTTTCCTTTCCTTCCTCCCCTCATTTGGCATCTGCAGCTGTCATTTGTGGCACCCCTGTCTCAGCAGGGAAGGGCTGAGCTTGCTGCCCCCACTGCCAAGAGAATTCTCTGTGCCAAGCCCAGCCCTTGGCACTCTGTGGCACGTGCACTTCACACCAATCCGAGCTCAAGGCAGTAACTATTGTCTCAAGAGAAAATGTGATTTCAAAGCAGAGATCTCTGAGGCATTAGGATGGCAGTGCACAATGCTGGCATCTCTTACTGCAGCCCCAGGCTGAGGCTCTGGGGTTATTCCCTGGAAAGGCCCAGTAAGAGAATTCCCATGGCAATGGCTCATGGTCTGGATGCTTGAGTGGCCAGAAAGGCTCACACAGAGCTTTCTGTGCCCAGCCAGGGGTGAGAAGATGCCCTGGGATGGCCTGGCCCGGGCAGGGAGAAGGTGCTGCCCCAGGGTGGCACCTCCAGGGCCATCCTGTCACCCCCAGGATGAGATGGGATGAGGATGGAGGTTTAGGCACCCAGCCTGGGCTGGGGGGAGCAGTGGCAGGGTCTGCATGCTGACTCACATGTACTAGTTCACCTGGGTTGGAGAGCCGTTGTGGCTTCAGTCTGCAGGCCAGTCCCACTTGCATTATCTAAATCAGTTTGCAAAGGGATAATTGAATGAAGGATACTGAAGGTTTATCCCAGGGACTGATCTAGACAAGTAGACTTCTAAACCAGACCTACTGTGCGAGGTCTGCACCTAATTTATACCCTGAAACAAGCCCAGGCCCTCCCCCTGGTTCATTTCACCTGATCAGAGCTCAGAGTTTACCATGGGGAAGCATTTTAAAAGCTCCTCGTGCAAAAGGCAAAGCCCTCCAACCAACAGACCCATCCAGGTCAGCCTGCCTGAGCATGAACAAATCCACATCCACAGGCCTGGCAGGCACAGGGAGCAGGGACAGGGAGCAGGGACAGGCACAGGGAGCAGGGACAGGCACATACCTTGTAGGCAATGCTGTTGAGAACCTTCATGGCCAGGTCAGACACGTCGGGATAGGGGTCAGCAGCCAGGTGAAGGAGCACTCTCCAAATTTGGGTATAAACACTGTTGAAACTCACACCTAGAATAATAAAAAAACACAACAAACCCCAAAGCCCTGCAGCACATGACAATCCATCAACTCCAATTCTTTGATCTGATGTGAGAAAATTCATTAGAACTCCAAACAACCTGATGACATCTCAGTGAACATCAAGAGAGGAGCTCAAAAACGTCTCACGTGGGCATTTTGTCTCCCTTTTGCCTGTCTGTGAACTCTGCAAGGGCTTGTGAAATCCACGTGGGAGGAAGCAAAATAAATTAAAGACTCCCTAAATCATCTCCAGTCCAACTCCTGCTTTTCCTGAAGCAAATCACCTGGAAAGGCCAAGTGGATAATGTCTGGCTTTCCTGAGTTGAAATACTTCATGGTATAAACCCACAGTTGCTGCCTTACACTGCTGTGGATATTTTTATTGAATTGTTTGGGGGTTTGTACACTCTACAAGTCCACTAAATGTTGAAGGCAGAGCTTCAGGAGCTGAGCCCTCAGGAACTCAGTCTTTCCTATTGACATTTGTATCAATTCCTCCAATTTGTTATTTAATGAGCAGATCAGCTGTTCGGTATTTCAGCAGAAGGGACTGACAGATTCAAAGTACAAATCAAATTAATAAGCATTTGCAACAACTGACAGAATCCTGTGAACATTTTATTTTGCTGCTTTTGGGTGAGAATTTGTTATTGTGCCTGCGAGCCCTGCCGGTGCCTGATCGTGCAACGCCCCGGCTGGGAGTGGAGCCATTTGGACAATGTTAAAGTGGCTGCACTAACAACAAAAAAGAGCTAAAATAGAGATTTCAGATGAGTCACAATCAGTGCTAAATGACAGAGCAAGCTGTTGCTGCTTTTCCTCCCGTGTTTCTGGAGGCATCTAAATAGAAAGTTGGGAGGAAAGGGTCCCTTGGTCACCAAGCACTCCTGACCTGGCAGAGCTGAACCTCATCCCTGACACAGCTCTGAGCAGTGGCTCAGGGCTCCAGGAGCCTGCAGGCTGCCCCTGGGGGGCTGCTCTGAAAGGGGCCCCCAGAGCCCAGACAAATCCCCCTGCCAAGGGCCAAGGCAGCCCCCATCACCAGCCCCTCCCTCCCTGTCACCTCCTGCACAGGTCTGGATGCTCCAAGTGACTCCTGCTGCAACCTGCACCTGGAAATCTCACCCTGGACCGTGCTGTTCGTGTGCTGGGGTGTCCCACACGGATCCTGCACTGATCCCAACCCTCCAAAGCCAGGGATAGGGCCTGACAAACCCGAATCCTACCTGGCTGGGCTTGGGGGGACCTTAGAGCCCATCCTGTGCCACCCCTGCCATGGGCAGGGACACCTTTCCCTGTGCCAGGTTATTCCAGCCTGGCCTGGGACACTGCCACAGCTGCTCTGGGCACCCTGTGCCCTCCCAGGGAAGAATTTCTCCCCAGTATCCCAGGGAACCTCTGCAGTGGGAAGCCATTCCTGTGTCCTTGTGTAAATCCCCTCTCCAGTTCTCTTGGAGCCCCTTTAGGCAAGGCTGTAAAACCTCTAACAATGTAAATCGTCCTAAGGCTGTCAATTGTAAAGGCTGTAAACATATATTTATGTAATATTGTCTAATATTTATATAATACAGTAAAATTGCAAAGGCTGTAAATATATAACAATGTTAAATCCTGGAAGCTTCTATTGCCAAGGAAAGAAAAACTGGAGGGGGAAGGATGAAGAACAAGAAGGGAGAGAGGCAAAGTGCTACAAGGTGTGGGAGGAAAAAAAGGCTCAGCTCGTGAAGCAGCAGCCAGGTAATGTCTGAGGTGTGCCCAGAGCTGTGCCTCCCACACTCCAGCCTGTTACATAAGGGCCACTGGGAAATCTGGATGCCTTCAATTCTTTAAAGCCCTTGAAAGAGAGTAAAAGCAAAGGGAGAGGAGCAGAGTGAGGGGGGCACCCAGCTGATTTTCCAGAGGCTCTGGGAACCACCTCAATCACAGAGGAAGAAACCCAACAACATTTTTTATACATCTAAGAGTCAGGGAAAAACCAAATTTTAAGCAGAACTGTGGCACTGCAATTCCCCCTTCAGCTGGCAGCCTTTGAGGAGAACACAGGGAATTTCTACAAAGGCACCTGGAGGAAAGAGCAGCCTCCCAGGGCTGCCCCACTGTCAGGGCAGGAGTGGCACATGTGACACAGCTCCTGTCACAGCCTGCACACGGAGCAGCAGCAGGAACAGCAGCTCCATTCCACCCTCAGCACTCCATGCCTGAACTGGGATGCAAAGCAGGGGCTGGGTGTTAATGGGAGCAGACAGCTCTGGAATGGGGCACACCCAGTGCCAGGCAGCCCCGTGCACCTCGCAGCGTGCACTCGTGTTTACACAATGATCCCTCTCTGCTGACAATGTCAAAAATAAACTGCCTGCCTTTGCCCCGGTTGGATTTTCCCTGCACACCTGGGTTCAGTCGGGCTCCTGTAGCTCCAGGGATGCAAACCCAGTGCTCATGGCTTTATTTATTGCCTTTGATTTGCCAGCCTGGGACAGGGTTTCTTTCCAACCCCTGTAAAAATCACTGCAGGGATTTCCAGCCCTGACCTCCAGAGATGGGGCAGTTCCACTTCCCTCAGCAAAACCAGAGCTGGGGCTGCTCCCTGCTCACCTGGCCCCAGGGAGCTCCTGGGGAGGGACTGGGACCTCAGATGGGCACATGGGGACAGGGAATGGGACATCCTGATGGGGACACAGGGACAGGGAATGGGACATCCTAGGAAATGGCAAACAGTTCTCCTCCCCCAGCCTCTCCTGCTGGAAAAGACAACAATTTCCCAGCATTTCCTGGCTCCAAGATTTATTTTCCTCCTCCTTTGATCACTCCTGAAGATAATCTTTCCAGTGCAGCTCTCTGTAGGACAAAGGCTTTCATCATGCACTTTGGATATGAATAATCAGCCTCGAGGTATGCAAAGCCCCATCTTCATTCCATCCCTTTTCCTATCTTCAAACTGAACATTTCCAGGACACCAAGATTAATGAGTGGCTGGATGGAAAAGCAGCAAGGCTCAGCTTCCCTTCCAAAATGATGTCTTTGTTGACTAACCACAAAGTGCCTCTTGCCAGCTGGAAAACTGGGCCAGGAATAAATGTCTCTCCTGGTACTGGCCTGTCTGGCCAAGGAGCAGCTGCCAGGGAACAGAGCTCGGCTGAGAGCGAGCCTTGGTGCATTTGGGGAGCCACACTGGGGACATGTGGCCCACAGCTGGCTAAGAACTGCTTGGAAAATGGGCCAAGGAGGAATGGAGAGGTTCTCCTCAAGTTTTTGGGAAGAAGGGTGTTGGATGATGCCTCAGTGCCAGTGCAGAACTGATCCAGAACAATCCCTCACATGCCAAGCTCCTAAAACTGCCAGAGAGGAACAAAGACCTGAGCTCCAGCAGCTGTGGCTGCTCCTGCATCCCTGGAAGTGTCCCAGGCCAGCCTGGACAGGGCTTGGAGCAGCCTGGGATACTGGGAAGTGTCCCTGCCATGGCAGGGGTGGCACTGGATGGGATTTAGGGTCTCTCCCAAGCCAAACCATTCTGGAATTGTGTGATCAGTGAATCAGCTCAGGGAATGCAGAGCACAGAACACAAACTGTGGCTGAAAATGTCTCCTTTCACTGCTACAGACCAGATTTCTGCTTCACTTGGAGTCTCCTCCCATACCCCAAACATCTTTTTCATTGCTCTGGCTGCCTCAGATGCTTGGCACAGGCGTTGCTGCAGAGCCAGAGCCCCATTTCCTCTTTAGAGGGCACGGAGCAGAGCCCAGCACTCCTCCAATGGCAGCTCTGTGCCCACCGGGCTCCCCCAGCTCCCCTGCAGCAGCAGCTTTGGGCACTGGGGACATCAAGGAGCGGGGTCAGCCTGGGCTGCAGAGCTCTGGGGGTGGCTGGGGCTGGTGGCACCTCTCCTGGGGAGCAGGAGGCAGGGCTGGAGGATGGAGATGCTTCAGAAGGAGTGAGAAGAGCCTGGCTTGCAGCAGGCAAATGGGGAGCTAATGGGATTCTGTGCGAGTCATGAATTTTAAACGTTTCTCTAAGCTCTGTGTCTCCAGCTGGGTCTGGGCTCTTTGATGGAACAGCAGTGAGGGAGGCCTTGGAGAGCTGCTCTCTCTTTCCAAGGTTCCCCTCAGCACCTCCAGCTCCTCTCCAGAGCCTTTTCCAGCTGTGCTGCACAGCTCTTGTGAGACACTCACACACCAGCCATCAAGCACACACCAGGGAAAAGGGAAAACTCAAGTCCTAGCTCAAGATGGAGAGAAATTTCCTAACATCCCTGCCATGCTTCAGAAGATCCAATGTCATTACTGATAATCAAAAGCAAATTAACTGATCAAGTTCCTAATGAACTCATGATTTTAAACTGCCACAGGGGCTCAGTAATTACAATCCCTGAATCTTTCAGCTCGGGAGAGCCAAATCACCATTAATTCTCCTAGAAAACAGAGCAGAGAAAATGTTTCTTTGGTCAGTTCTATCACCCAGGTGATTTCTTCCTGAGTTACTCTCTCAGCACTGATTTGTGAAAATATGGGCCCATTTACTGATTACAGAAGAAATATAGAGACTTCCCCAGCATTTCCCTGTGCATGCTGCTTTCCCTGGAAGGAGGCCATTCCAAAAGCCAGGTCCTTCTGCATGGTGCCTGTGATGTTGTGCCAAAATGGCTCAGATTGTTTGAAAAGCTACAGGTTAAAGCTTAGCAACAGCTTAAAGCAACAGCTTAAAGCAAAGCTGTTGTGGCCCCACATTCTTGTGCCTGAATTCCCACCAGGATTGCAGTGAAGTTAGAACTGGAGTGACCCAGGCACACAGAGCAGGGAATTCTGCTGGAGCCAGGATCCCAACGCTGCACACAGGTAAAGGGGGAGCCCAGGGAGGGCAGGGGGGCTGTGCTCACTCACCTATGAGGGAGTTGAGTGAGGAGTAGGAGCTGACTCTCCTCATCTTGTCGATGGTCTCGAAGGACAGGATGTACTCCTCGTTCTCAGGGCTGCCCAGAGTGCTGCTGGCACTGCTGCTCGTGCTCAGGTTCCCAGGGGAGAACGCCACAGAGCTGCCAGCTGCCAGGACAGAACAGCAGATGCTGCAAAAGGACTGGGGAGAGGACAATTCTCACCCAGACATAACAGCCCTCTTCTAAATCCTGCCACACTCAGGGAAGGAAACCCCTCACCCAGGGGGCAAAGCCACAATTCCCCTTTTTAATACTGAGTGATTAAACACAAAATGGGCAAAAGATTGAGTTAAAAATCCACTTATGCTTGGAAGCTGGAAGGCACATTTTCAGTCCCCAAACACTCCAAAAAAAATCAATGCTAATGACCAGAAAATTGCTCCTAATTACGAGGGAGCTGCTCATCCCAGCCCTCAGAGCTGGACAATTTGAGCTGCAGTGCCAATTGCTGTCCTGGCTGCACTGAACGAGAGCTGTGCAGGGTTTCCTTACCCTCCTCGTTGAGGCTGAGGTTCTGCAGGGACTTGTTGAGGCTCCTGGCCGTGGTGACAGCGCGGATGTTGCCGTAGGAGCTGACGGAGCGCAGGCGCGGCGTGCACGGCGCGTCCCGCACCGGGGTCAGGCTGCCCTCCCCGGGGCAGCACGGGGCACTCATGGCTGCAAGGGAACCGAGGCACAGCTCGGGGTCACTCCCCAGCAAAGGGGATCCCTGAGCTAACACCTGTGTGCATCACAGTGAAGTGTGGGCACTGGCACTGCTGCAGAGAAAGCAGTGACAGCACTACGGGCGTCCCCGGGGAAAGAAGGCATTTTATTGAGGACACCATTCGTATTTATAGGGTTTTTCACAGAGCTAAGACAAGCCAGGAGTTCACTGGATAACTGAGAAAACGCCTCTGGGACAGTACTTCAGGATGGGTCCCTCGGTTGTGGACGTGCTGTTACAAAGCAAGGAAAATTGCAGCCTGGAGCTTCCCAGCCCCATTCCCAGGCTGATAAACTGGTTCAGCTTCAGATGGGGAGAAATGCTCCCAGGATGACAATCTGCTTAAAACAGAATGGAATCTAGTCAAAACAGAATGGAATTCCCAATAAAGATGAACACCTGGTGTTGGCTGTGGGACCCATTTTGAAGTACTGTCCCATGGATGTTTCTCCCAATTGTCCAAGGAGCTGCTGTCCTGTCCTAGCTCCATGCAACATGCTTTAAATTCGAGCTGTCCATTCAATAAATTTGGCCTTTTTTCCCTACAGAGGTCCATGTGTGTTGCTGCTCTTGCTGTCTCTCTCTCTCTTGATTTCAATCATATTCCACCCTGAGCACACACAGTCCCACAGCCTCACAAGAGCTCTCTGTTTCCCTGCAGAGTGGCTGCTCTGTGCTGGGGGGTCAATGCTTCCAGAGCATCCTACTTCAGGATTCTTTTGCATCAGGAAAAGCACTTTACAAACTGCATGCAGTGTTTATTTCCTGCAGCAAATGGGGAGGAGCTCATTTCCCAATATGATTCAGTAATTTAGAGGACACCAAGACCCTCCTGTTATTCCTCAAGAATTCCACTGCAGTTTACATCTAAAGAAAAGGTGAAGTTAGAGACAACTTCACCAGGACATTTCATTCCTCACATAAAGCCACAGACACAACAAAAGGGATGGGGCCACAGGCTCAGAGCACAAAGTTCTTGTTCCTCCCTCCCTGTGTGGCCCTCACAGCAGCAGGGCTGGCTCATGGAGTGAACTCAGCAGGTCAGTGTGACACTGAGCCTTCAGGTGTGATTCCAGAGGGGAAAAGGAAAATAAATCTGTGTGCTGCCTTGGCCAATGTCCTTCAGCCTTGAAGGGAATCTCTGTGAATGGGGCAGGAGGTTCCTGGTGAGCTACAGCCAAGGCTTAGGATGGATTTCTGCAGTGTAACATCTCACAGGGCTGAACAGACACCAGATGTCCCCTCCTTGTCACTCACATCTCACAACAGGGCTCTTTAATAAATCCCCACCAGCAAGATTGTGCTGCTGTGTGCTGGGAAAATTCCTTAAATAATTCCCAAGCACTTTCAGGCCCCACATCCCTGCCCACCCCAAGCCAAGCCCCCACCTGGAGCAGCTGGGGAAGGGAGGGGATAATTCTTCTCCTCTTCTATGAACTGCAAGGCCACGGTGCAGAAATTGCTCTCGTACTGAACCACCAGGTGACTCAGGGCCACCACCAGCTCCTGGGGAAGAGAAACATCTCATGGTGACACACCTGTGACACTGAAGGCAAACACTGACCAGAACTGCTGCTGTCACTGGGTGCCCATCTGCTGGATCCCAGATTTGGAGTTTTTGAGCTTTCTGTGCTTTCAGTCACAGAATTCTGGGATTCAGGATTCTGGGATCTAACACCCACCCAGGGTGGGAGCTGTCCCTTAATTCAAGGGGTGAACTGCAGAAAGCCAGAGGGCTCAGTCTCACACTGAATTCCTCCTTTTCTGCCTGGACAGGATTCCTCCCTTCTGAGCAGCCTGCCCCAGTGGGAGGTGTCCCTGCCCAGGGCTTGGAACAAGCTGAGCTTTGGTCCCTTCCACCCCAGACCACCCTGGGGCTCTATGGCTGATTCTGCCCAAGGTTGTCACACTGGTGCAGTGTCACAGGAACCCTGAGCTGGCCCAGCCCATGGGGTGTGTGTGGCTCCCTCAGAGCCAGGGCTGGGGGTTCTGAGCCCCCTGGACCCTCCTGGCACTGCCCAGCCCCTCCAGGAGGAACAGCAGGCAGGAGACAGAGCTGCCTCTGGCTGCTGTCTGTGCTCAGGGACTGAGCTCCCAAGGAGAGATTTATGAATCTCACAGAGCACTCAGTGTGACACGCAGCTCCCTCTTGAATTAAACTGATTAAATGCTGCAACAAGACAACAGAAATGAATCTTTGCCACGCTGGTGACAACTGCCAGGGTGTTGATGTTCCGGTAAAGTAAACACAAACATTAGGACACTTCAGAACAGCCCTCAGAAACAATCCAGGATGTCAAAAACCATTTAATGTACTACTGATGTATGATGGTGCATCAGAAACTGGAACTCTCCCAAACCTGGAGCAGCGTGTGACCCATCCCTGGGGCTCTAAAGGCAGGGAGAGCCTTTC
>VXBI01002377.1:33459-66877 GCA_013397375.1 Toxostoma redivivum | reverse complement strand
CGAAGGTGCCCAGAGCAAAAACTGCAGCACAACGAACCTGGGGACACAAACAGCCCTGGCTGTGCCCTCTGCTGCGTGGGGCTTTCATTTATCCCCATGTGATAAATTGGAATTTTAATTTTTTTATAATATTTAATATTATAAAATCTGATTCTTGCAAATATGAAGATAAATGCTATGTGTATAATGTTAAAATAACTTTGCTGTAAAGATACAGTTTTTATTTCTGCTATTAACAAAACTTAAACATGGTAGTGGGTTAGCTGATGTATAATTATACTGCCTGTTTAGTTAAAATAAAATCCAATAAACATATAATGAAGACCCTGCTACTAATATGCCAACTATCACCACCTGCCATCTGAAGAAAGAATGAAGCAAGGCCCAAACTAAAGGTAATAATAAAAACACTAAAACCACAGCCAAAACCCACACATACTCTAAAAAGGCAGGCCCAAAAAGTAGCCATGCTAAACAGCTCCTGGAATATGTGAACTGGTTTGTAGAAAAGTTTAAATATGCAGAATAGTTTATGAATGTACAACNTGATGAGCTGGGCCAGCATCATGGCCACGTTGTGGTCGATGGTGGTCGAGTGGTCCGTGCGCTCTGCTGAGTTGCCCACGAAGGTGCCCAGAGCAAAAACTGCAGCACAACGAACCTGGGGACACAAACAGCCCTGGCTGTGCCCTCTGCTGCGTGGGGCTTTCATTTATCCCCATGTGATAAATTGGAATTTTAATTTTTTTATAATATTTAATATTATAAAATCTGATTCTTGCAAATATGAAGATAAATGCTATGTGTATAATGTTAAAATAACTTTGCTGTAAAGATACAGTTTTTATTTCTGCTATTAACAAAACTTAAACATGGTAGTGGGTTAGCTGATGTATAATTATACTGCCTGTTTAGTTAAAATAAAATCCAATAAACATATAATGAAGACCCTGCTACTAATATGCCAACTATCACCACCTGCCATCTGAAGAAAGAATGAAGCAAGGCCCAAACTAAAGGTAATAATAAAAACACTAAAACCACAGCCAAAACCCACACATACTCTAAAAAGGCAGGCCCAAAAAGTAGCCATGCTAAACAGCTCCTGGAATATGTGAACTGGTTTGTAGAAAAGTTTAAATATGCAGAATAGTTTATGAATGTACAACAGGCTGATGGAATAGAAAAGGTATTTTAAAAATAACTAAAAAAATAGTAGGTGTGCTGAATGCCAAGCACTCAGCCCTTAACCTTTGCTTTATTATCTTTATTTCCTATTGTCTTTTATTAAACTTCTTAAAGAAGAAAATAAACAATACCCACAAAGGGGAGAGCTGGAAACCTGAACTGCTGGGAGAGGTGAGCAGGGAGCCCTGGGGAGCAAGAGCCCAGCAGCAAAGGGAGCCTGGAGCACTCACAGGTCAGGAGAATTTAATTCCCCACAACAGCCAGGACCTGCCCATGGGTGACTCTTCCATCGGGGATGCCTTGGATATGAATTCCCAGGAGTGAGGAGCACACAGCTGCTGCTGGGGTTGGGGTTTTGTAGGAGTGCTGACTACAGCTATGGGTACGGGGAGGGAGATGGTGGGAAAAGGAGAAAAATCAGGGAAAACTTTGGAAAGCCACCCCAGCTCTACTGGAAAAGTGGGGAGGATGCAGGGCTGAGACTGGGTGTGGAGGGGAATTCATCTCTAATCTCTGCAGTTATCTGAGCTCCCTTCTCCCAGTGTGTGCTGGGCCCTGCACAATCCCTCCTCTCCTGGGAGTGTCACCAGGGTAAAACTGCCAATTAAAGCTGCATTTGCACAATGAGCAGGGGGAGAAGAGTTTCCATACTTGGACAAAAAGACTAGAGGGGTTTTTTTTGCAAAACACTGTGAGTTTGGGGACAACATTTTTAACAGCATTTTTAACAGCTGCAGTGCCCAGCTCCCAGGGCTTTGGGGCTCTGGGAACTCCCCCTGCATTCCTCTTGTAGGGCTTGTTCGATTTGCATCCCCTTGAAGAAACAGCAGTGAGATCTTTCTCTGAGCAGACACAAACACAAAGCTCTAGAAGCCCCTGCTCAGCAGGAGTTTTGTTTGTACCTCTGGGATTGGGTCTGAGAGGAGGCTGTAGAGCTTCTCATGGGCGCTGTCTCTCACTCCACACCACCTGGCTGAGTCGAAGTTCTGCCAGATCCTGCCCAGACAAATGGCCACCCACTGCCTGAGGAGCGGGTGGGGATCGTTCAGCTGCTCCAGGCAGATCGCGATCAGGTTCCCCTGCAGGCAGGCTTCCTGCAACACAAAGCGAGCTTTTTGTTTGGGATGACAGCTTCCCACCTCATCCCCACACAACAGACTATTTCTGAAGGAGTCAGGAAGCCAAGAGAAAATCAGCATTCTGTGATTCCAGACTGGTTTTGTTACAGAACACCAGCAGGGAAGGCAAAGGCAGCTAGTGTTGATGAAATAGTTAAGCATTAAAATGCTCTCTGTAATGCATGAAGCTTGGTTTTCCCTCTTTGGAAACATTCCTTGCACCTGCCAGAGCCCCAGGGTTGATGGCTCCATGCACAGACCTTTCCCAGCCATCAGGGACCAGGAACTCTTGCTGTGAAGGGATCTTGTCCTTGTCCCCCACTCCAGGTGCTGGGTACAGAATCTCTGTCACATCTCCAGGCCAACTCTTCTCTTAATCCACATTGAAATAACAAAAACCAATGTCCCAGTTCTGGTTCCAAGCTTTGGGCTTTAATGCAAGCCAGGACACTTTTACCAAAGCAAAGGCAGGAGGCAGAGAGAGGTGGGGAGGATGAAGGGAGCAGGCTGGGACTCACCTGCCCAGTGTTGTAGTTGTTGACAATCACAGCCAGGATGAAGGCTGTCATGGTCCTGTGCTCAGCCTGCAAGCAGCACAGACAGCACAGGGTTACCTGGGGAGCAGGGAGCAGCTCCAGCCCACCCTGACACATGGCACAGTCCCAGGAGCAGAGAATGAGAAAATTCCAGCTTTGTTTCCCCTTTCCTGGCATCAGCCCTGTTGCACCCCAGCACCCTCCCAGCCAGCCTGGCCCTGCCCTTGGGGACCCCAAACACCCCCAGGGAAGCCAGCAGGGAACTGCCAAAGCTGTGGGGTGGGGCAGGTCCTGCTTCTGCACCACCCTGCAGCCCCAGCTCCCACCCTCACAGGAGTTTGTAAAGCCCTGCTTGGTGTGGCTGCCCAGTGGCACCAGAAGAGCAGCACATCTAAAACAAGGCCAGCAAACACTAAAGGGGCTGAATAAATGTGACTTGTCCTTACTGGCATGTAAGGATCTGCCAGGACTGAGAGGAAATACTTGTGTCCATTGTCCTTCACCAGGTCAGCCTGGCACGACTGAAAGAGACCAAGAAAAGCACAGTGAGAACCACGACACACCCATCTGCTCCTCCAGGGATGCACAAACCTTTCATTTCTTAACCATTTCTCTCCAGCCTTGTTTTCATTTGAGAAGCCAAATAAAGCTCAAGCCCTTCCTGGGGGCTGCAACCAGAGCAGGGAAGGCTGTGGAAATCCCACAGTGCCACAAACAGCAGGAAATGTGCTGGGGAAGAGCCCAGGGAGCCATCTCTGTGCACACTGAACCTCCCCAGCAATTTCCATCTCCTGCTGGAGCCAGCCCAGAGTGCAGAGCAGCCCTGGGAGCACAGAGCAGGTCCTGGCTGGGCTCAGGGAGCTCAGGGCTCTGCTGACACACCAGCTCAGGCTCCAGGCTGATGTTCTGGGGTCACTCCAGAGGATCCACATGGAGAAAGTGAAAATGGAAGGGAGGAAACCCTGACTTGGCATCAGCTCCCTGTGGCACAGCTCTGCCAGGGACAGGATCCTGCATTTTTCATGGGGAGGGGAAGGTGAAGGAGGGAACTAATTGCTGAAAGGGGAGGGGATGGCAAGGCAGAGATGCAAGAGAATATTTTAGTGCTGAAGGGAGTGAAGCTGCTGCTTTTGGCAGAGCCAGGAGCAGAGCCTGGACTGCTGCCAGGCTGAGAGGCTTCCCCGACCCCTGCACAGCCCAGGCTGCCTCTCTCCCCTGCCCTGCCCCTCCCGTTCCTCACCCAGGTAAAATGCTAGATAAACATCACAGCCTGGCTGTGCTGCAGGCAGGGGGAGCCTGCCCAGGCCACTCTGCTGCCCTGGGGCTCACAGGAGGGAGGGATGGCCACAAAGCCAGACCTGAGCCCTCCCTGCTGGGCTCCTGGGGGTGGCAGGGAAGCCAGCAGCCCTGACACCTCCTGCTCCTCCCAAACGAACTGTGAATAATGACAGCAGAGCCAGGCAGGCTCAGAACTGACAGAATGTCCTGTCTGCAAGGAGCTGTCCCCTCCCTCAGCAGTGTCCAGGGCACTTCTGCCCCCTCCTCCCCTCCCACTCCAAGTGCTGCTGGAATGGGTGAGTGAAACAGCACAAAGAAACCCAAACCCACCGATTTAGAGTATTTGTTGTGTTTTCTGTAAAGCTCAGCCTGCAAACAAGTGAGGCAATGCCAGAGCACGGGAGGAGCAGGGAATCACAAGGGAATGACACCTGAGCCCCTGGCACACACCTGGGGCTGAGGCACCAGCCTCTGGTGCACACAAATGAGCTTTTCCACAACTGCTCCAAGATGAATAGTTTTCATTTTCTTTGCTTTCTCAAATCCTCTTAGGATGTTAATGAAAATATTGTTATAAAACTAAACCTGACAATACCGGATCAACAGCAGGAAAACCTTCACAAATTCAGGGCTATGCTCCATACAGAAATGGAGGAGAAATACAAAAATAAATCCCAAAGAGGAAAGATCCAACATCCACGTCAGTTCAGACATTCTACAAGGACTTGCAATTGTGCCTGAATTAATGTGTGCACCTCTCCTAATAATTTTATAGTGCTCAACTGATGGCACCCACAAACCACTGAGTCAGAGATACGACTCTACAAATTTATCTGCAATTACTTACCAGCTTCATTATTTATTGGCAAGGCCATCAAGCAGAGCTCTGGCTGAGGCAGTGCACTGCTGAGCAGCACAAGCAGGCAGGGGCAGGAATACTCACACTGTCCACTGCCAGGATCTTGGCCCAGATGAACACCAGGAGAGGTCTCAGCTCACGGGCTGAGCTCTGCAGGAGCTTCAGCACATAGGGGAAAATGCCAACAGAGAGGGCCTGGCAAGGAGACAACAAATCCTGTCAGTGAAAGGCTGGGAGAAAACCCCCCTGGGCAGCTCAGCAGGGGCCAGCACCTGCATCTTTACAGACACAGCTGAGAGACCTGGGAGAAAAGAATTTCCCACATTTCCAGTAAAGAGGAAATGTGTGTTTGTCTACTGCTCATTTTAATCTGGAATGTCACCAGGTATTCCCAGGCTCCTTGGGCCCATGGAGGTCTGAGTTAAGCCAGCACCAGCTCTCTCCTCACAGCCTGGGCTGTTTCATGCTCACTCCTGGGATAAATATCCTGGGCTCCATATCCTGACTCCCCTCAGCTCTCCCAACCAAACACGTCACAAAGTTCAGGGATTCCAGCCTCCCACTGGAAATCACCAGTAAAGCAAACCACTAAAAAGTGCCAGCACTGAGTGCTCCACACCCAGCTGCTGCTTCATCCTCATCACTTTTATCATCAAACAGCTCCATTTACACGAGTGCTTTAAACTGCTCCTCTGTTTAATTCTTATTTATGCTCCTCATTGTGCTGCCACTTTCCAAACTGCAGAATGCAGCTGCAGCCTGCTCAGAAGAGCTTGTAAAATCCAGACACCAAACAGATAAAGGAGGAGAAGAAAATGATGCTGAAAGAACACATAATAAATGCACGTGCTTTTTTTGGCTATTTATTTTATATGACAAACCTTCTTACCTGCCCCAGATATTTCCTCCTGCTTTGTCCCTTACATTATTTTACACTTAACTATTCCCAAGGAGCTCCCCTCTGGAGATGAGCACAAAGCTCTGTGCTGGGAGGGACACTGGCTCCATTTCCCACACCCAGAGCTGCTCATCTGTCACATCTGGGCATTCTCCTCCCCTCAAGCACCACAGCTGCATTTAGCACCCATGCAGGGCTGCAGCTCACATACCAGACTCACAGCCCAGGGCCCCAGGTCCAGGAACCTCCCCAGCAGATCCAGAGCTCTCAGTCGGTGCACCTGGCTCAGCAGCACCTGCAGGGCACAGGGGTGGGGTTAGTGTCCAGGGAAAACACACCCTGGGGTCATTGAGAGGGAAAAAACATTCTGGGGTCACTGTCCAGGGAAAAAAACACTCCCTGGGCCTGCAGGGCACAGCTAAGGGACACTGACAAACCCTGGCACCCAGGAATGCTCCTCTGTGGGGCTGCTGCAGACGCCAGGGAAGCAATCCCCAAGGATCCCTAAGGATCCCAAAGGATCCCAGCAGATCCCAGCTGCCTGTCCCAGCCCAGCTCGTGGTGCTTCCTGCAGCAGGACCCAGAGGGCAGTGCCAGCCCAGCCCAGCAGCACAGGAGAGCCTTTGCTTTCCTTGGCAAATCAATATCAGGCTTACTTAAGAGGGAGCAAAAGGTCATGCTGGTCGTTAATAAAAATCTCATTAAAATGGAGTCTGACAAGGCTAATGAGGTGGTGCTTTACTGGCTTTTACCTACCCTGGTGTGAAATATGAACAGATAGACTTGCAGTTCTTAATCTCCTTAACACATGTAAGATATTGGAATGCAACGTTTAATCCTCAGTTTAAATTGAGGAACATCCTTCAGCATGGAGCTCAGGCAGAGCTCCTTGATTTACCTCCCCAATTCCATCCCCTTCTCAGCGTGTTTGCATGCTGCATATTGAAATTAGATTATTTTTCATGTTTAATATTGAAGAATAACTAAATTACTTGGCTGACATCTCCCACCCTGGATGACTGGTGCTGGATACTGGGGTGGTGCAGGAAAGGTCCAGAAGAAAGCAGGGGGATGTGATCACCACTGTGGTTTCACTGAATAGCAGAGCTCAGATCTCAGGACAGGTCACAAGAGAAAGGATTTTGGTCATCCTGCCCTAGTTGGCACCAGCCCAGGAATGACAGGGCAGCTGTTTGGGATGAAAGCAGGAGCAGAGAGCAGGGCAGGTGAGGCTGGAGCAGGGCAGGGACAGGGGCACAGACATGGCACAGCTGGGACCCTCCAGCCTGCAGAGAAAGCAGGGAACTGCAGACTCTGCCAGGAAAGGGAACTGACTGAACCCCCAGCTCCACAGGACACTCCCAGAGCAGCCAGGGTCTGATGGAACAGCTCCATTTGCCATTGTCCAACCCAAGCACAGCCCTTGGTCCCACAGGATTTCCCATGCCCAGCTCCCCAAGGATCTGTACAATGACCTGAGCCCAGGCTGGCACATCCCAGAGCCTGGGGGGTCAGAGCACAATCCTTTCCTTCTGCTGGAATCATGGAGGTGCTGCTGTGGCACCCCAGGCACACAGCCCTGGGTCACAGCCCTCAGCCAGCACCAGTCCCAGATGGAAAACAGGGACTGGTGACATCCACACACACAAACTGGGGGTGAACAGGACACAGGGGGACCATTCACATGTCACAGGCTGCATCTCAGCAGGCAGCTCCTCACAAAGGCAGGGCCTGCAGTGATCTCCAGGAGCCCTCTGTGCACAGAGATCCCCCAGGGTGAATCCCCACGGGGATCAGGGCTGGCCAGGCTGTGTGTGCTGCCTGCTCCCTGGGCTCTGAAAAGAGGCCAAAAATGGCTGTAACTCCCTCCTTCTGCCCTGGATCAGCTGGCCTTGGATTCTCAGTATGCTCAGACCTGCTACCAGCTAATCTTATTGCACTGTACAATTAATATGCTATAATTATAACAACAATCACACTGCCCCAGCTTGGTTTTGCTCCAGGCAGGAGCCCAGGTTCCTGTGCCAGGTGAGCTCTCAGTTCCACTGCAGTTCCACTCCTGCAGAGCCTGCTGCTGCCAAACAATCCTTTGGAAAGCAGCAAAGTTGGAGCTGAGCAAAACCCTGCCTGCTTCCATTGCTGTGACAGAGACAAACCACAGATCTGCTTATCCACCTCATCTCTCAAGGCTTGGGAGAGTCAGGAAATTAAAATCTGGTCTTGCAGAGATGGATGGTGCTGTCAGCCACAGACTGACAGGGAAGGGGAGTCTCCTCCCAGAGCCCTGCACAAGGGACCACATTCCTTAGGAGGAAAGGCTTGGAATGGTGCTGCTGGTAGAGCAGAGCCCACCTGGGCAGGGCTGGGATTTGTGTGACAAACTGCAGGGAGAGGAGCCAGGGCAGGGGCAGGGAGAGCTCTGAGCAGAGCCCTGCAGACCTGCCTGTGCCCCTGCCCCACGTGGGAGAGACCAGGGGGATAAAAGACATTTCCAAATTATTTATGCTGCAGTAATTTCCACTTTCTGAGAAGAGGGAAGATCAAAGTCTCAGCCTGGCAGAGCTGGGACATGGAGGAGATGCCAGAGGAGGGACAGTGAAGATGGACATGGCCCAGAGCAGGGGCTTGGCTCAACCAGAGCCAGGGATGGGGCAGGAAAAGCAGTTTGGGTTCACCCATGTGAGTCTGCTGAACACACAACCAGCTCTCACCTATCCTGGAGAACCCCCTGGTATTTCTGCTCCCAAAGGCCAGAGGGTTGGCAGCTCCAGGCTGAGAGGGCAGGGAGAGACAGGGACATCCCTGGAACAGGCAGGGACACCCCTGGCATGGGCAGGGACACCCCTGGCACAGCCCCAGCCCCAGCACTGACCTGCAGGACAATGGGCAGCTGCTCCGGGGGGTTCCTGTTCTCCACACCCATGGTGAGCCACACCTGGAAGGCCGTGAGCTGCTCGGCGAAGAAGGGGCTGTGCTGGGGGAGCAAAGGGGGCAGGCAAGGGTTAAACAGCAGGGAGTGACACCTGTGCAATTCTGTGTTTCCTGAGGCTGTGGTTTGGGGGTTTTCTAAATGCACAAAAACTTCCCCAGGACTGAGCAGGCACACATCTCTTTAAATGTGCTGGGGAAAAAAAGAAGGGAAGAGTGGAGAAACAGGAAAAGTGACCCCAGAAGGTCTCAGGGAAGTGGGGAGAGAGAGCTCACCCCAGTGAGGGCTGGATCATGCAGCAGGGAAGAGCTTAAACCTGATTTTTGTCTGTTCCTCTGAAGGAGAATCCCAGAATCCCACAAAGGTTTGGGTTGGAAGAGACCTTAAAGCCCATCCAGGCACCCTGTGCCTGACATTTCCAATTGTTACCCAACATAAAGCTTTAAAGTGCCCCAGCAGCAGAGAGGAGCTGAACTGAGGAGTCAGAGAATGGATGGACCTGGGCCAGGACAGCCCCAACTTACCCTGAAGGCAGTTCCTTCCTCGATAATGGTGGGGAGCTGGGAAAGGCAAATGTCAACAGCGAGGTCCCAGGCTTGCCTGCAGGAAGGGGACAGGGGAAGAGAAGGCATCTCAAGTTATCTGCAGGTTATCAAGGGAAATTGGAATTGTGACCATCCAAGAACGTGCACAGTGGTGTCTGACTGCCTTAGGATATTCCCTGCTTTCAGGGGGAAATGGGAAAAACGCCTGAAGAGATTTTCTGCAGCACTGGGGAATGTCAGCCCACAGGGCCTTTGAGGTGTTTTACCATGCAGAGAATCAGAGATCACACACAACTGCTCTGGTTTTGGCTGCCCACAAAAGGGCTCTGTGGGTCACTCACTGCAGCAGCACATGAGAAGATGCTGAGCCCCTCACAGTCATTTTAGGCAAGCAGCACTAATACAGAAATGCCCAAAGCAGCCCTGTGAGGTCAGACCTCAAAGGGTTTAAGTGTTATCAGAAAGAACAAACAAAAAATTTAAAAAGAGATTTGAGTAGATTAAAATGAAATCTCTTTTTGATGCTTCTAAAAACAGGCTGGAAACCACTGGAGCCACAGAGCCAACATCACCCAAACCCTCCAACCCTGCCAACCTCCTCAGCCTTCCAAAACAAAAACCAACGTGGAACCTTCACCTCTGCTCTCCACAGCCAGGGGCTGACCAATGGAACAAACTCTGCTCAAGTCAAATTCTTCAAATGTTTCTGCAACCATTCCAAAGCAGCCCTGAAATGATTCCCCAGCCTTTCCAAACCACCCAAAATGCTGCTGCTCTGTGGAAAACACAAATCCTCCCAGCCAACACCAGCAAACAGCTCTGCCCAAAGCAAAACTCCTCTGCTTCCAGCCACTGGAACAGCTCAGGGTTACACACAGCCTACACACAGCTTACACACAGCTTACACACTCACTGTGCTGGCTGAACAGACACTGGCATTGAACATGGTTTACAATAATTACAAGATTCAAACCAAGCCACAAATGAATAGGAAATTACTAAATCCTGGAGGGTGGGGAGAGGAGGAGAAGGAAAACATTGTCCCAGTGCTGGGAGGAGCAGTGAGTGACAGCTTTAATATCCCACGGGGAAGGGGAAAGGTGGGCATGCCTGAGCTCCCATCACACAAACAGAGATAAATTTGGGAGCAGCAGGGGAGCAGGGTGGGAGGTGCTGCATCCCAGCAGAGATGGATGAGACCAAGGCAGAGACCAGAGCCCCCCTGGCAGAGATTGCTGTCTGCAAAGGGCTCTGCAGGATTTGTCTGCCCTGCATTTGGGACACAAAGGGATCAGCATGGTTCCTTCCTCCCTCCTGACTGCTCTGCTCCAAAAACTCCAGGCCCTCCACCCTGACAGGGTGACACAGGGATGTCCCCATGGGTGACAACCCTGTGAAGCACCCCAGGGCTCCAGCTGAGCTATGCTATGACAGAAGGTGCTCAAGAGGAATTTTTTTGATAATAACTTGAATTAATTGCACAAAGTTCAAAGCTCTAAGCAGGAAGATTGACTCAGTTAACAAAAGTGACTTTGCTTATCAGGAGTGGTTTGAGGAGGAAGCCCACCTCAGTTCAGTACCCCTTCACTACACCAGCACTGTTAAATGTTTAATCATTTCACAGGAACTCATCAGCTGCCTCTGCTCCCAGAGGTGCTGCAAAGTTTGGACTTCAAGCAAAGAGCAGGAGGCAGAGTCCCAGCCCTGCTCAGGGACTGGGCTACTGCCCAACCCCACCAACTGCCAGGCAATGGAAAGCTCCAGAAACACTGAGAGACAAACTCAGCCCAGCTTGAGGCTGTGTGTGCCTGCACCCACTGTACCATTAGCTGGCAGCTCTGATTTTCTTACACTCGAATTTTCAGGGCTGACTCAATGTCTAATGCTTTTAACTCTGTCCTTTTTTTTTAAATAATGCATTCTTGATGTCTTTTAAGGTTCTCCTTTCCCCTGGGAATGGTGGGGATTACCTGGCACCACCCAGTGCCAGGGAACAGGAGTGTTCCAGCCTGAGGAGCTGCAGCCCTGGGGCAGCTCCTCCTCCCCAAGCCAATTTCTGGAGCCATGCAATATCTCTGAGCTCCTGGAGCCTGTGGGACAGGACATCCCCGATTTGCTGTGCCAGTGCAGTGCCAGCCATGCCCTGTGTGACCCCAGCTCACCTGTGTGGCACTGACCCTGTCACCTCCCTAAGCTGCTTTAGGCCACAGCTGGGAAGCTGCTCAGACACAGCTATTTTTAAAACCCAGTTATTGCTGTGACTGTTTGGCACAAGTCTGAAATCCTTTTCTTCTCCCAGCACATCCCCCTGCCCCAGCCACAACTTAGGGCACAGGCTTTGCTATTTCTGTCCCACATCAAAGTCTCTGTAGTCTGATAATGGGACTTGGAGATGTTAAGACTAACACATAGACACAAAAAAATCTGCTTGCAGTGTAATCTGAACTAATCTAATCCTTCAAACGTCAAACAGCTCCAAATTCCTCTTCAAACAATCACTTTCTTCGTGCAGAGTGCTTGGGTGCAGCTGCAGGATTCTCATTTCCCTGAGGGATGGCTGAGAGCCCTGATCCATCCTGCAGCCTCCCTGCTGCTCCTCAATTGCCTTGCTGTGTTATGGTTTTGTTTCCAGCCCCCATCTCCAGCTCCCTGCATTTGCAGTACATTATGACTCCTTCCAACCCCAATTTCATGGCCTGCAAACACACCACGGTGTTTCTATTAGGGATGGGTTGTAGCTCTTCCAAAGCATAATTAAGGCACTTGGGGTTTAATATATGACCTGTGTTAGGAAATATTTCCAAACACATTATTAGGCCTTTTCAAAGGCTGTGAATAAAAGCAGCTGGCACCAGCAGTAATGCACAAACCCTAATCCATCACAGCACAGATCAAGGTGCTGACAGAGCTCTGTGCTCGTGCACAATAGACAGAGCCACTCACAGCACAGCCAATCAATGCATATTAATATTAATGTTCATATTAATCCTGCATTAGAGCACTGCCTGCAGCAGCCAGGACCCTGCAGTGAGAGGCAGCACAAACACAGGCAGCCCCTGGCCCAGGGGAGGGGGCTGAGCAGTAAAATAAAAGCCAATAAAAGCAGGAAAAGCAGAAGTAAAGTGTCAGATGCTGTCCTAGGAGGCACAGCCACAGAGATCAGCTCTCCTGGCTCCAAAGCACATTGCTCTTCTTGGTCAAGGAAGGAGACTGACAGCTCCTGGGTCAAGCATCCCCTCAGAAAATGGAAATTCTCACTTTTCCTCAAGCTCCAGCTAAGAAGGATAAAAAGTGATCTCTCAGACAAATTGGCCAGAACACCAACCTGAAAGGTTAACTCTTTAAAAAGGCAGAGCAGAGCTCCAGCTCTGGTGCTGGAGCCCAGGAGCCAGCCAGGGTGGCCTGGGGAGCTGTCCCCAGGCAGAGGACACACACAGCACAGGTTGATTTTGTGCCCGGGGGGCAGTGGGAATCATTCAGGAGGCAAAAATTGATACTCAGGCAAATAAGGGGCTGTTTGCACATCTTATCACAGCAGCCACACTTGCTCCCCAAAACACTGCCTGGGGACCAAAAATCTGGGAAAAGTCTGGATAAAACAGCCATCAGAAAACTCGGGATCCACAGCAGCCCCACAGCCCTGGCTGGAGTTTCATCCCTTCCAGCAGTCTGAGGCCAAGTCCCCTGCCCTCATCTCATCCAAACTGGAAAATGGGGCTGCAGGTTTCCATCAGGGATCCATCAGAAACCCCTGAGTGAGAGGTGATAGACAAGTAATTATTTTTAGAAAACATTTAAACGAGCCCTAAATTAGTTTCTAAATCTGTCCTGACTAAAAGTTCCTAATAAAGCACTGAGGCACCTCGGACCAAAGTGGAATTTTCCCCTTTGCTGGATTTGCTGCATGCTGCACGTTTTTTGGAGGGCACTGAATAAAGTGTGTCACTGCCCTGCTCCCTACCTCACCAGTGTTTAGGATTCATGTGGAGAAGAGCTCTTTGTGTGCCTGTTCTTAGGGGATTTCTTCTGCTAAATCCCAAAAAACAGCAGCAGTGGTGCTGTGCTCTGAGGGCTTCACAAAGGCCTCCAGCACCATCCTGCAGCTCCCCAAAGGAACTTCCAGAACCACAATATGAGCACAGAAGATGTGTTCTAGACCCCACTGTGCTGCCATGTGAGTCTGAGAGAGATAAAAAATGGGATCCAGGAGTTCTCAGTCTCATTCCTGTGGCTCAACCCACGGATGGCAACACCAGCTGCAAGTCAAGTCACATTCCCATAGGAAACCAGAAACACAGGCTTTTAATAGGCTGGCAATAAGAATGAATGATGGCCCTATAAGGAACAGAAAATATAGATTTTTAATATGCTGGCAAAAAAGCAAGCTATAAATAAGTGCAGAAATTTACTGGTTTAATTTTGAAACTCCTGCAACACCGTGTCCTCCCCTCCTGCACTTGCAAATGCAGCTGATGGCTGGAGCTGCTGGAGCTCTGCCACGTCCAGCACAGCTCAGAGGCAGCTCTGGGTGGCTTTTCCTGCTCTGTCCTTCTGTCCCAGCCCCAGGTGACACTGACACCACAGCTCATCCCATTCACAAGTGCCCAAAGCACTTTTCCTCAGATCTGCTGGCCAAAAGCACTCGGGGTTCTTGTTTGCCACATCCCAGAACTCAGAGTGTTCAGCTGCCCAACTCAGCCAGAGGCTCCCCAGTCTCCTCCAGGATTTGCAATAATTAAACAGCTTTGTGGCACCAGCAAGTGGCTCCTCAGTGTTTGCCTGCACCTGCACAGGCTCCTGGGGCTCCTGCTGCCAGCCTGGCTGCATTCCCTGCAGAGCCCACGCCATGGAACCATGCAATGTTGGGCTGGGAAGGGACCTTAAAGCTCAGCTCAGCTCAGCCCAGGCCAGCTCCCTCTGTCCCAGGCTGCTCTGAGAGCTCTCAGTGCTGCACTCACCCATCATCACCCTCCACCCTCACCTTCCTCCACATTTTTATGGAGCAAACCTATGAAAAAGCTGCTGGAAATGCAGACAGGTTGGGTCCCCTCAGCTGCCTTGAGCTGTCACTCCCTCAGCCTTTAGCAAGGCTCTGCTCTGTCCCCTCAGTGTCACTGTCCCAATTTGGTGCTGCTCTATTAATCACAGTAAGAAAATAAAAGCCAGAGTTTTTGTTATTATTATTGTTATTATTTTCACTATAATTGTTCATGGGACATTGGTTTGATAGGCAGAACTACTTTTAAGGGCTTTTTGATAACTGTGCCACCTCCATTTCCATTAATCATCTTCAAAGCAACAGTAAAAGCAGAGGAACTCTACAGCAGGAATTCCTCCAACTTCAGCAACACAAGTTCAGGATCTTCCCCTCAGGCCCTGGGCTCTCCCCACCCCCAGAACCCCTGGGACCATTGTTACCCTGGGAACACAAAGGCAGCAGATGACCCATTTATTTTGTGGTGAAAAATGACAGGGCTGGATGAAGCTCCTGCACCACAGAAGGACAGGATAATTCTGAATGCCCAGAGCAGAAGCAGCTTTGGGATGGCATTAGTCTGCACAAGCTGTTCCATCCCTGACCCAGACTGCAGCAGGGAAGCACTGCAGGGATTCAGGGGGATTGGACTGGAGGGGAGCCCTGCCACCACCCCAGGGTGCTCCCAGCCCCATCCAGCCCGGCTTGGGATGTTTGCAGGGGTGCAGGGAAGGAGCAGTGCCAGGGGAACCCTGCCCTGCACTCACCACATGGCGTGCATGTAGGTGGGGGGCAGCCTGGGGCTGCTCACGGGGGTGCAGTTGTAGGACCTCATGATCCTCTCTGCCAGCAGGAAATTCCGGAACAAGCTGGCCACCAGCAGGTCCTGCCTGAAGAGCTTCTGGAACAGATCTGCCAAGAGAGATTGCAGGAGTCAGCACACGCAGTTCAGAGGGTCAGGAACCAGCACACACACATTCCAGCAGCTCAGGTAAAGGGTTCAAGGCACAAAATCATGGCAACGTTTTGTTTTTTAAGGAGGGATCTCCAGCAGCTCTGAGGGATGTGATGACAACCAGGAAAGGGAAATTCTGCCTTCAGAGCTCCACAGCTACTCCATTCTACATGAACACAATTCAACACTTTCTACCTTTTTTGCCTTTTCTGGATCAAATCCCCCTGTTGGTGTCTCATTTCAGCTCATCCTGACTAAGTTTTTGGAAAATTACTGGGGGAGAACAGGACCTCTGTGTACTGTTTAATCAAGAACTATCCATCTGTTAACTGGCAGTTTGATGTGCTTCTGAGAAGCCAAAATGAATCCTAAAAGATAGCAAATGTGCTCTCTTCTACAGGGCAGAGAGGAATTGATGCCATGTGAGCGTTAGGAAGAGCAGGGTTGGAGAAGTGTTTACAAATTTGGCTGCTTGTGCTCCACAAGTACCAATTCAGAGCACAACAGGGGTGGAGAAATGAGGGATGAAGTTACTCATGGGAAACAAAACTGCCTCACCAGCAAAGAGGGGAAAAAAAGCCTTTATTCATGCTACTAAGCATGGCTGGAAGAAAACAGATTGCTCTGTACAAATTCAGTAAGAAAGAGAATTATTCAAGCCATGACAACTGTGTTAGCACAGAAAAAAAAAACCTTTCTGGGTTCTCATGATCAGGTCTCTGCAGTGCTCTGGTGAAAAGAGCAAATAAAAAACAAACTAGCTTTCAGCTCCATCCTGATCTGTTCTTCCAGTTTCAGGTTGAACTTTCTCCTCATTTCAGTGTCTCATGGATCTGACTCCTCAGCCCCTCCCTGCCCCAGCCTCACCTCTGGGCAGGACATTCCAGGCAATGGTGTCAGTGATGGCTGTGAAGATCCAGTTCAGCTCTCCCAGGGGGGTTCTCCTGTCATTCAGCCTCCCAGGAATCCTGGAAGAGGGGGAAATGAAACCCTTAATAACACCCCTGTTATTTACTTTTCTCCTCATGAGGAAGTGTCAGCACTAGGAGGAGGAAATTTCAGAAACATGGAGCAACCTGCTAAGGCATCCTGTGGATTTAATCCTAATTTAACCCAATTTCCTTTCTGTGACAGGTTTTTCAATATCAGAAGCATCAGGACCAAGGCAGGAAACCTTTCTGTGGCCACTCACTGCTCTGACACATGCAGCAGCACCACTGCCATGAATAAACACAGCTCCAAACCAGCCAGGAATTAACAACTTGTGAAAAATCCCTGTCTGTCTGCTATCAGAGGGAAGGCACACATCTCTGAAGAAGTGTTTGCTGATGGATCCCCTGGAGCAAGCACAGGGAACACGAGGCCACAGAGGCTCTGAGAGGATTCCCCAGCAATATTTGCATTGCAGAACACCCTGTGCAGCAGGCACAGCTCCCCAGGCCAGGGGGGAGCCAGGGGATCCCAGGGAGCCTCCCCAGCAAGACACACACGGATCACACTGCATGGCAACTCCCACAGCAGCAATTTCCACATGGGAAGGGTGGGCAGGTACTGGAGGGGCTGCCCAGGGAGGTTTGGGTGCCCATCCCTGGAGGTGCCCATCCCTGGAGGTGCCCCTCAGTGCTCTGGGATGGGCACAAGGTGGGTCAGGCACAGCTTGGCCTCAATCCTGGAGGTCTCCTCCAAGCTCAAAGGTTCTGTGTGAAACCTCCTGGCCTGGCAAGAGCTGCTCAGACAGGACCCCCAGAGCTCCTGTGCCCAGTGTGCCACCACAAAGCCCAGGGCTGGCCCAGGGGTGCCATGGAGGCTGTGGAACCTTGGCAGGGTGGGACACACAGGGTGGAGGCTGTGCTGGAGCACAGCGTTGCCATGAAAACCATCCCTGGCAGCAGGGGCCTCACCCTGCACTCACAGCAGGCTGTGCCTGAGCCCTGGGGACAGAGGGGACATCACAGCACAGCAGAACTGAGGGGAAACTCCTGCTGCTCACATGCCACAGCTCCAGCAGGGCTGGGGAGGTCCCAGGGCTGCGAGGAACAGCAGGTCCAGCAGCACCCTCTGAGACACAGAAACCACCCCTGCCACCCACAAACCCCCCCTGCCATCTCCTGCTGCATTTTCTGCAAGGAAACCAAGGGGCTGAAAGCTGCCAAAGGCAGGTGGCAAAGGCAAACCATGAATTATCATCTCCCACTATAAATAATAAACAGACATTAAAACATGAGCAATTTCCAGCCCCTGACATTTGATAATGCTTCAAGTGGAAACAAACATTAATTTTAGTCTCACATCTGTTATTTCTGGTGACTTTTATGGATGTGGTGCTGGTGCAGAACAGCCTGGGGCGGGCTCTGCTCTGGACCAGGACCTCCCCCCACACTGGGACATCCAGAGGGGCCCTTTGTCACCTTTGTCACCAGCCCTGACACGAGGGACAGGACACTGACTGGGGGCTCAGGCACAGCCATTTCCTCACACTGCCACACTCTCTCTCTGAGCAGCCCCAGAAGCTGGAACAGCTCTCAAGGCTTTTTTTTGTTTCCCCCTTCTCAGGGGATTTTTGTTTGGGATTTCCTCCTTCTGCACAATGGACCCAAGCTGAAAATCCCAGGAATGCCACACACCATTCCTGGTCCCTGAGAGTGGGATCCCAATGCAGCAGCAGAGATTAAAGCATCCTTGTACCTCCCCAATCCCTGGCACCCAGTTTTGGGTTCCCATTACCATCGATTTATTCCCATAAACCATTCCTTAGTTTTTTTCCCAAACTTTTTAAAAAGCAGAACAAAGCCCAGTTCACATCACTCAGCAGCCACACCTCCAGCACAAATGATTTGAAGTCTTGGGATCAAACAGAAAAGTCCCCCCAAGGCAGGAGGAACTGGACAGAAATGCTGCCAGCAAAAGATCTCATGAGGTGGCAGCCAGAAGTTCCCAAATTCCCAACACTCCACCAAAATTCCTTTATCTTTTGCTGTCTGGCTCCAGCAAAGATCTTTATTTCTAAGCTAAGGGATTGTTTTGGCTTCATCTCAGAAGAAGTGTGATGTAAATGCACATCAGGAGCCACCACACGTTCCCTTCTCAGGACATGGGCTGAGCCTGGATAATTGGAAATTGGAGCCCTTCAGAGAAGGTGCAGCTTCATTTAGCCTCAAAGCCTGCAGCTTAATTGCAATATAAACTCCTTCCCTAATTTTACAGACAACTGAATTATAGATTACAATATACACACAGGCAATCCAGGAATTATTCCAGGTCTCCAGACTGTAATAAAAACCTGTGTTTTCTAGAGTTGATATAAGGAGCAGATGAAGACGATGAGTTTAAATATTTGATATGCACACACACACACATGTGCTGTGGCACAGCAAGAACAAGAGCCTGAACAAAACCCCATTTCTGGCAGGAAATCTCCATTCAAAGAGGATTTAACATCCAAGAGCTCTGTGAGCTGAGTCAGAGCTGCCTGGCTCACACCTCCAGTGACCTCAGCACGTCTTTGATTAGAGACACTCTTGTAGCAATTGTTAATTAATTAACATACCACAGCCATTGTTTGTGTGGCCTCAGTCTCCTCCTCATCCCCAAACCTGTGCACACCTCTGGCACTCAGCTCCAGCCCCAGGAAAGTTTCCTTCCTGCTTCCCATCTCCTCCAGACCACAAAAACCCAAACCCCAGCACATTTTGCCCAGAGCTTTGAGGAAGCAACACCCAGTGGTGAATCCTGAACACCACTCTGACAGACAGGGTTTGTCTCTGCTCTGCCAGTTGTAAACTGTATTTTTATTTTGGTCCCATGAGCATCTCTGAAATGCAGCTTTATACAAATTATCACTCACTCCTCCCAGCTGAGAGGAGATAATCAATTTTCCCCCTATAAAATTAGCACAGTTAAAAACCTTAACACTGCTGCTGAACCTGTGTGGAAGGGCTGGCAGCACTGAGAGGCTTTTTGAGCCTCAGCTGATTGAAAACAGGCAAAAATGGCACAGGAAATGGGAGCTGCTGTGATCTCAGCCCACAGGGTGCCCTGGCAGCTCCAATCCCATGCACACCCCACTGAGCACCAGGGAACTCTGCAGCCCTGCCCTGGTAAGGATTTTCTCTCCTTACACCCAGACTTCTGCCCTCCTGACCCCTTTCAGGACACACCAACTCAGATAAAATTTGACTTACTTCTCTATTAGATCCAGCGTGACTCCTGGCACCAGCCTGACACTCTTCTGCATGCAGAACCTGGGGAGAGGCAGGGAAACAGAACACACTAATTGAGTGTTTAATGACAGAGCTCTGTGAGAGGAGGGCTCTTTATTGCACTGCTGCTGCTTTGAACGTGGTGTTTGGGTAGGAAACTTCAGCCCAGCACGAGCAGAGCCAAACCAGGCTCTCAGCATTTGTCACCCCCGTGATTGTGGGACATTGCCATTGTCAGGTGTCAGCTGTCAGGGTGACAAGTGTTCAGCACACCCCGGGGAAAAGGGCTCCCAGCATCCAGCAGAGCCTCTGGGGAGCAGCACAGGAGCAGGCAGGATTGTGCTGCTGGAATAAAGATCAGCCTGGCCCGGGCTCCCCTGTGAGACCTGGCACTGCAGGCAGAGCGAGGAACGTGTCAGGTTCAGACAGCGCCGTTATTTCATTAAAAAAACTGCTGACTCCATTTCCTCAGCTTACAAATCCCACCAGTCCAGGAACAGCAGCCCTGGAGCCCTGTCAGAGTGCCTGGAAAATGCCCAAAGCTGCTGAGGCAGGAGTGTGTGGGAAGGGGGAACGCTCCTCCCTGAGCACAGGGACAGCTCTGGGATGGAAACCCAGCAATTCCAGCTGGGAACGAGCTCCTCTGCCAGCACCATGGCCCCAGCCCCCTGCCCCAGCCCTCAGGGACCCCATCTGAGGAGGAATTTACCCCTCTGGGCCATCTCAGACACCTGCCCTGACACTGCAGGGTTCTGGGGACTCCCATCTCCCCTAGCACAGCCACATCCTCCATGTCCAAAAGGGTTTCCCCAAATAAAGGGGACAACAATTATTTATTAAAGACCAGACACGCAGGGCTCATTCCTGAGATCCTGAGGAGCACTGCAGTTTTCCTGTGCAGTTTTCCTGAGCCCAGGGCTGGGACAGGCTCTGGACAGCTCATGGTCCCCAGGCTGCTTTCCTGATGTCTGCATCATCCAGCAGGAGGAGAGGCCATAAAGAACCCAGGAGCTGCACTGGGATCCCTGTGCAATCTGCTGGAATATAAAATCCTTACGACAGTGCATTAGAGAACCAGGCAGGGAAATTCCCTCCTGAACAGCCCCAGGCAGCCTGAGCCTGTCACAGCCAGGGCCTGGGATGAGGCTGGACAGTTTAACCCTGTTTAACAGTTTAATTGTTGGACAGTTTAACCCTGTTTAACAGTTTAATTGTTGGACAGTTTAACCCTTGTGATGGTCCTGGAAGGACCAGGAGAGCAGCACAGCTCTGCACAGTGACATCTGCTGCCTCTAAAGAAGGGTCCCTGGGAGGGCCTCAGGCCAGCTTGGAGCCACCTGGGACAGTGGAAGGTGTCCCTGCCCATGGCACGGGATGGGCTTTCAGGTCCCTCCCAGCCCAAGCCCAGAAATGCAGGAAATGCTGCTCAGTGTCAGGGGAATATTTTGAAACTCAGTGTAGTTTGTCTGAACCAATATGGGACAGAGGATTGGCTGAGTTAAGCCCAAAATGTCAAGCAGAAATGCAAAATAAATACATTAGGGAAAACCCCACAAAGCACTTTAAACAGAAGGCAGCAGAGGGTCTGGTTTTGCATTTGTTGTGTTTAACATCAGTAAAAACCAATGACCCACAGCAGCACTTATTATTTACAGGATTGCATGGATAAAACCACACCTGCAACAATGGGAACACAAAAGGAGCACAACCTTCAGAGAATGGAACTCTGAGAGTGCAGTGAACACCACACAATCACTGGATTGAGGAGGGAGGGAATTCTCCACTCTCCAGGAGTTCCCAGGCACCTCCATGAGCTTCCAGCTGAGGCTGAGGTGTTTGAGCCTTCCCCTGAGCAGTTTTCCAAACACCTTTCCTGTCAAACACCCTGAGCCACAACTCAGAGTCTCTGCTGCAGGTGTAGCCTGTGCAGAACCTGCCCTGCTCACCCCCTCAGCCACGTTCCCATGGAGATGAGGAACAGAAAATTCCTGAACATATCACAGCATCCAAAAAAACCTTTCTTAGCATATCTAACCAACAAAAGCCACCAAAAAACCTCTCCTGCAGAACTTCACACACCCAAACCAGAGGCTGGCCACAGGAACTCTCAGTTTGCTGCTAATGTGAAACAGGAGGAGTTTAAAGAATTGTAATCAATCACAAATATCTCCAAAGGGCAGGGAGTAACTCTTGGTGACAATTTCTCACCACCACCTGCAGTGTCCCTGGGTTTCTGCCTGTTCAAAGCCTGTCCACAAAGTTCCCTGAAGTTTCTCCATCCTGGACCAGGCACAAAGTTCACCAGCTCGAGAGGAGCAGCTGGAAAAGCCTCTGGGAATGGAGCTCTGAGCTCTGGGGGCTCCACACTCAGCTCAGGTGCTGGGTCAAACACTGCTCTTGGAGAGCTGCTGCTCCCTGGAGCAGCCTTTCCCAACCTTCTGCCTGATTCCCTTGGGCTGTCATTCCAGAACATCTCTCCCTGGTTTATCACTCCCTTCCTCTCACTCCAGCACTGTTTAAAGCTCCTGCATTATTTACAGCAAGCACAATATTTGGAATGTGATTTGTGCAGAGGACAGTTTACAGAAAGTTGTACTGCACTGTGTACCACTGCTGCTCTCTGAGGAAGCAGATATCTAATTCCCAGAACAGCAAATCCCTTAATCTGAGCAAACCTAGATATTGAGCTGGAAACTAAAAGGCAATAAGTAGAAGATAACAATATTTTCACCTTTCTAGTTCTCATTAATAAGCTGCTGTCCCCAGTGCCCAGTTCAAACCCTGCTGTTCATTACAGGGGCAGGTTTCCAAAGCCTCCTGTGCCTGTGCAGGGGTTTGGGGGTGCAGGGGCACAGGGGGTGCAGAGGGTCAGGGGGTTCAAGG
Source organism: Toxostoma redivivum (assembly GCA_013397375.1). Taxonomy (NCBI): domain Eukaryota; kingdom Metazoa; phylum Chordata; class Aves; order Passeriformes; family Mimidae; genus Toxostoma; species Toxostoma redivivum. The sequence goes on along the minus strand of VXBI01002377.1, from coordinate 44,514 downwards.
AGTGCAGGGGTTCAGGGCACAGGGGATGCAGGGTTGCAGGGATTCAGGGGCACAGGGGTTCATGGGTGCAGGTTTCAGGGTTGCAGGGGTTCATGGGTGCAGGAGTTCAGGGGGTGCAGGGTTGCAGGGGTTCAGGGGTTCACACTCACCAGCGCAGTGCGATCTTGATGGGGGTGGTGAGGCAGGAGGTGAACAGGTCTGCAGGCAGGTCTGGGATCATGGGCAGCAGCTCGTTGGCCTCACAGGCTGCCAGCTGGATGCAGTTCTTCATGGAGGGGGGCAGAGGCATCTGGGCAAGGGGGTGGTTGGGGTTGATGGCAGCCACCTGCAGAGAACAAGGGAATTCCAGAGGGAGTCAGGAATAACGCAGGGAGAGCTGCCAGGGCTCTGCTTTGGAGCTCCTGGTGACCATGGCAGCACCAGCCACAGCTTTCACTCACATCTAATTAACAGCACTCAACTGCTAAGTCCAGAGTGAGTCTAGAAATACCCTGTAGAGCAAACCTCAGTCTATAAAGTAAAAGTGCCCTATAGACCAACAGTCCTGTTCTCCAAAAGCACAGGGATTCTCTTGTTTAAGATTTTGATTAAGAATATGATCTTAGAGTAATAATTCAGAGAGTGAAAACATAAATAATCTTCCCAGCACCTTTCTGAACCAGTAAACAAAGTAAACTTTAAAGTAAACCGAAGTTTCTTTCCAACATCTTCCATTTTTTTCATTAGGGCAAGATATGGAATCAGAAGGTGAGAATCCCTCTGGCAGATTAAGGGAAGAGCAAATTCCTCTGATCCCCTTGCAGGGAAACGATCTTGATCACTCTGGCAGCCCCTCTGGAGCACCAGTTGCAGCTTTGCTTCACTTTTCATGAATTTGAACAATTGGATAATTTATAATTTTCCAAATGAATTCCCCTCCACGCTCTCATGACTGTGAGCACTCTGCTGCCTCTGTTAGCAAGGCTCTGCTTTCCTTTCCCCACGAGCAGGAACCTCAGTCAGGCACCAGGAGTTAATGAAAGCTAAGGGCAGAATGAAAAGCTGCCACATAACCCAGGAAGTATTTTGATAACCAAATGAAGTGGCAGTGTTAACCTGTGCTGCAAGAGCTGTCCCATGTAACCTCACACACTCCACGAGATGAAGAATCCCAGAGGAGATGGGATGGAATGTTTGTTGGAATAAAGATTGGATCACTCGTGCTCATCCTTCTTTGCAGAGGTTTTCCTGCACAAGCTCCACCTGAGCAGAGCTGCCCTGGGGCTGCTCCCTCCCACTGCAGCCTCCAAATCCTTCTGGAGCTCAGCACGAGCCAAGGGGAGAAGGAAATGGGGAAGAAAAAGGGAAAGGGAAGGGGAAGCCAGGCCTGTCCAACGTGCCTGGGAACAGAATGAGAAACCAACACCAAAACGCTGGAGAGAGCTCTGTATAAACTATCAACACTTTGATACACAAAGGAGAAAGGCCCCAGAAATATCCCAGTGAAGCCCCAGGGAAACTGAGAAAGGATATCCAGCCCCCTTCCCTCTGACTACAAAAGGCACCTGCCACCAATTCTGTTGAGCCCTGTCTGGCAGTGTTCTTCCCAAGCCACAGACTATGGGAAGCTTCTTCTTGTTACAAAACATGGAATCATTTTATGGAAGTGAAGGAATAATGAAATGATCTGCATATCCCAGGCTGTCAGTCTGCTTCAGTACAATGGAATTTCCACCTGCCAAAGAGCCCCCACTAAAGCACCTCCAAAAACTGGAATTCCAAAGGGAAGGACTGACAGGCAGGGACACTGAACATCTGTTTGGAGGCTGTATTTGTGACACTCAGCTTCCTGATTAATTAATATTCTTTCCTTGAAGTTTGGGGGTTTCTAATCCAGTGTCCTCCAAGTGTAAGAAGGGAACTTTCAGGAATGTCCTTTCCCTGTGAGCAGCAGGGGGAGGCTGCACAGAACATTCCAGCTCCTTCCTTTCCACTTTGCATTTCAGATTTGCTTCAATACATTTATTACTAATTCCATTTGCAACCAAGGACAGCTTTTCATTGGGAACACATTCCACACTCTGCAGAGCTGGAACCACCAGGACAATCCCTGTGTGGATCAGGTTTTTGTTGCTTCACGTTTTTGCATTCACTTCAACAACATAAAACCACAACTGCATCGAAATCCAGCCCCAGATACCAGAGTTTTGCAACCCAAATAATGATGTCTTGCTCACCTCAGCATTCATCTCAGCAGAAAAGACCATTAGGGCCCAAATTGATTCTATTAACATTAACATTTAATTAGTGCTTGTATTAAAAATCATTCCAAGTTTAATGGGATAGCAAACTGAACCAGAAAGATCAGAACGGCGAAGTTATTGGCAAATTAATTTGCCTTCCAACACAGCTTTAAACACATTTTTCTGTGTATACAGCAAAGCAAGCTTAAAGTTCCTCTGTGCTGAGGCAAGGGCAGCAGAGCCCTGCAGCTGAGCCCTCACCTCCAGCTCCTGCTCCCTCTGCAGTGCAAACTGCTTGAAGGACTTGACGATGAGGCCGGCGTTGGAGCAGTCGTAGACGAAGATGGAGGGGCTCCCCATCCAGGTCTGCAGGTCGTAGATGGACAGGGGGATGTACTGGGTGTAGTTCTGAGGACAAAAACACCACTCCAGTCACCAGCAGCACAACTGGGTCAGCTCATCAAAGACACCCACGACTCTGACAGCCCCAAATAAAACCTATTAATGAATCCAAATCTCAGTCAGTATCCACCAGTAATGAGGATGTGAACCCAAGTTGACACAAGCAACAAGCAGATTTTATTGTGGTGTTATTTGAAACACCCAACTCTAAAAAAAAAAAAAAAAGCCCAAAACTTTGCCAAGAGTTTTCAGTATCAGATATTCAGAGCTCTGATATGTGCTAACAACTCCAAACAGCATTTAATAGTCCAATTTTATCCCAAATTTCTGCAACACTGATAAAGGATGCAAACCAGCTGTCTTTAATTTAACATCAAACATCTTAAACTGAAAACCCCATCAATAAATCAGGATGGATAATTAAGCCCCTGCAGCCCATCAGCACTACCCTGCCTGAGCCTAACGAGATGCTTCATAATTTTATTACAGCTTTAGCTTCTGTGCAACTTTTCAAATTATCCATTAAAATTAAAACCAACAAAGCTGCCTTCAACAGAGTGAAGTGCCCACAGTTCCCTTTCTGTAAATAAGAAGGATCTTGTTCCTTGTCTTCCATCTTAATGAACGCCCCCAATTAACTGGAGGCAAGAGGAGAAGAATCAGCCATTTAAAAGCAGCTCTGAGGAGCCAATCCTGAACCAAGTGAGCTGAAAAGATAAAGCACAGATTCCTGCCTGCAAAGAGCCACCACCAAACACCCAGTGGCTGCCAGCAGGATCCTTCTCAGCTGCAGGCAGAGGGCAACCTGGTGTTCCTCCAACCCTGAGCTCAGCCCAAAATCCTCAGGAAAAGCTGTGATGTTCCTATTAGCATCAGCAGGATGATGGATGGGATCATAATTCTCATTTAAATTCAAGAGACTTAAAATAGCTGTAATAAAACCAGTAAACTTTTTACAAAAATCCAATTTTCAAGGACACGTATCAGCGTCGATAAAGACAGGAGGGACCATAAACCAGGTGTTACATAAGGCAGGGAGGGCAAGGCTTTTCCAAACCCAGCTTTGCCCATATACAAATGTTTGGGATGTTTCATTAAAATTAATAGGGAAAACTGTTGATAAAAGCCAAAGTTTTAGGGAGCTGGAGCTCTGCAAATCCCTGCAGGGTGGAAGGAGCACGAGCAGCCCATCCTTTCTTAAGGTCAGCACTCACATGAGGCACAGCCCAACCCCAGGAGTTCCACATAAAAATCCTGCTCTGACACATCCCATCAAGGGCATTTTATGGGCAGGCATTGTTTTACCTTTCTATCTCCAATGCATCTTGCTCCAGCTACGATGGGATTATAGCTCTGATTAATACTGTGGTATTTCCAACCACAGGAATTTTATGTTCCAACTCCACTGTGGGGGTCACATAAAACATCCAATTTGCTAATGATATGTAAATGAGGTGGTTTGAAGAAGGAAGGGGTGTTAAAGCAGAGCTCTGCAGAGCAGCTCAGGGTGATGCTGTGATGCCACCCTGGGCTGGACACAGGGTTTGTTCCCTGTTTGTTCTCCTGGAGAAGTCAGTCCCTGCTCCAGCTCTGCTCCCACCACCCCTCTGTGCCTCTTCCTGGCAATGACACAACAGCAGCTCAACTGGAAACTGCTCCTGAACAGATCTCATGCCCAATTGTCTGGTGAACAACTCAGAGATATTTATAATTTGCAGAGAAGCTCCTCAAAATGTCAGAATAAACATGGCTGAAGTTGGGGCAGGTTGATTTTTCTCCTTTTGAAGGCACGTTGAGATGTGCTCAGGAAACAGCAGCTGAACTAGAACATTACTCCTTACTAACACCACAGCACTCCCAATAAATACATGAAAAATGTTATTGCAGCTTCAATGTGTGGCAAAAGGCCAGGAAATGCCAAATTAACCAGTTCCCAGGGACTTGGATGCTCTCTTGGTATGTGCACACTGACAGTGAGTCAGAGCAGGAACAATTCTGAGTTTCCATGCTCCCCTTCCATCTCTATGCCAATAATTTCTTGTTTCAGTGCCCCTCAGGGCAGGACAGCCTGCGTGGCCACACAGCCTCAAAAACACAAAGAAAGCAAACAGGGAACTAAATACCTGTGAACATACCCTAAACCTGGAAAAGGGATGGGACAGCAAGTTCAAACTGAGAGAGGGGAAACTCAGGGCACAAACTGGGAAGAAATTCCTCCCAGTCAGTGTTGCATACAGGTACAGATATTATAAAAGAAAAGCTTTATAAAATATGGGTTAGGCCCTGCCAGCTAATATGTAAACATATCTAGAAAGAGAAAATTTGACAGAGCTATCCAACAGCCCTTACCAGCCAATAAACTGGATTTCACTGCATTGTTAACCAATTAAGCTTAACAGGGTACCTTCTAAAATTTCCTATAAATATGAACTATATAAATGAAGAATGAGCTTTTCATGAAGAAATTGAGTCCCATCTGCTTATTACAAGTGAGGGTGGGGGGCCTGGCACAGAGGAGCTGTCAGGGGCTGGGGTCGGGCCCCACAAGGATCAGCCTTTCCTGGTGCCCAGGCACATCTCAGCCACGAGGTGCCAGGATGAAGCAATGCCTGGATTCAGGCTTGCAGCTCCTATTGCCATTTTTGTTTGCAAAGCACCTTTGGCCAGCAGAGGAAGGAGACTGAGAAAGCAGCAAGGAGATTCTGCAGACACTTTATTTCTTCCACAAAGGGCTCCAAGGCAGCAATCCGTTGGACTGGGGTTTTTGTAGGGTTATGGTGACTGGGAAGAAGGACCTTGGGGAACTGTCCAATAATTTCATGGGGAGATAAAGCAGGGGTTTGCAGGGAGAAATATTTCTGGTATTAGTCATTCTAAGGAAGCAATTCCTTATCTAAGCTACAGCTTCCCAAGGAGGCCTCTCCTGGTCTCTGCTCCTTCCACAGCACAGGTGCCCAGAGCAGCTGCGGGTGCCCTGGCAGTGCCCAAGGCCGGGCTGGACATTGAGATTAGGGTGGGACATTGGGGTTGGACATTGGGGTTGGGGTGGGACACTGAGTGTCCATCTCACAGCAGGGGTGGCACTGGGTGGGATTTCAGGTCCCTCCAGCCCAGAGCAGTGTGAGTGCAGGGCTCAGGGGGAGCAGAGCCTGGCAGGGCAGGGCAGGGCAGGGCAGGGCACACCCACCTTGTTGAAGACCCAGATCTCGCCGTTGACGGTGGGCCGGGGCACGCCGTGCCCGTTGTAGTGGAACAGCACGCGCTCCTCCTTGGCGTTGCGGCGCAGGGACGTGCACAGCTTCTTCACCTCGTCCACCGTGGGGTCCAGGCTCTGCTTGTACCTGGCCTGGGACACAGCAGGGACACACTCACCCTCACAGCTCTGCTGCTCATGGCTTGAATTTTAGCTTTTATATTCTCTGCACTGGGCTATGGCTCTGAACTGCACACAAAGTGTTCCCAGCTCTCCTCCCAGCTCAGCACACAGAACAATCCTTTGGCAGCCCCAGAACCAAGGACAGCTGCAGCTCCAGCCCCAAAAAGTGCAACCAGCAGCGAATGGAGGAGAGAATCTGGGAGGGTGGGACTGCAGAGCCTGGAGCTGGGACTGGACAATGAACCCCAAGGTGGGAATGGACCCGAACTGATCCAAGGGTGAAACTCCTGACTCTGAGTCCAGCCTGGGCTCTGCACTGCCCCAGGTGAATCCTTGGAAGCCTTTTAATAAATAAATCCCTGCTTTATTCCTTTAACTCTGCCCAGCCTCTGCTCCAGGCAGCCTCCCAAGGCATCAATCCAGTGTGGATAGGAACTCTGGGAAGAGGAAACACAAGATACTGGCAGTGGGGCTGGATAAGCAAAGTGTGTCTGTGGTGCTGTGTGGGATTCTCACACACACCAACAGCATGGGTTGGAGGGAGCTTAGCACAACTCACTCACTTCTGAATTTTTAATATTAAAAAGCCTTAGGAAGATGAAATCTGTTTCAACATTAGCCAGTCTCAAAAATAACCCCTCACCTAATCCTCCAATTCAGACCCCCTGCACCTCCAGCTGAACAAATTCCCTCTTTAGAAGAGAGAAAATTGTCCAGGTCAGACAAAAGGACACAAAAGGCCCAGGAATGTGACATTCACACAGCTGGGTAGAGAGGGGGAAAAGTGATGGAGAGCCCTTGGAGCTGCCCTTTGCCTGGGGCAGAGCTGATGCATTCCCCAGCTGTGGCTGTGGACACCCCGTTCCTGCTCCTATGAGCACTGAGCACATTGAAGGATGGAGGAAAAATCAAACTGGCAAAACCCCCAATGCTTCAAACCCCTTTAAACCTGGCTGAGTTCAAGACACCCAGGTAGGAGCTGGTTTGTCACGCTCAAAAGTGCATTTTTTTGAAGTAAGGCCAAATAATAACAGAAAGTCTTTCAGCTGTCCTTTGGAAGACAAAAGCCTGGCTCTTTCTCTCTTCTCCAGAGCTGCAGAGACTGAAACCCCAGAATCCCAATAAAAACCTTCAGTGTGATGTAGTGAAATAAAGAGCCCAGTTTAAGAGCAGGACAAACACACCTCTTCAAAAGCTGCCATTGGGAACCTGTCTATAAACCAAACCAAGGCTGAAGTTTGGGCTTTTTAGGTTTTTCTCTGTGACAGCCAAATATGAGAAAGCCTTAAAATGTCACAGTAAAAGAGGATGAAGGATTTGAATTGTTTATCTGAGAAGCCTGAAGAGCAGATACAGTGCTGCTCAATTAACAGTCAGAGTCCCCAGCCAGCAGGGGAGAGGGAACAATGAATGGAAGCATTTAATGATGGCAACACCCAAGAAAAGCAAGCAAAAGGGGGAAAAATATGAGGCAAGAAGCAGTGATGTGACACCCTCATCCTTTCTGGGAACCTCAGCACTCAGGAAAGCCAAGAGGCTGCATTAATCTTCCCACAGAGCCCTCACCTCCTCCTCTCTCCACTCAGAGCAGTGATGGAGACACTGATTTGCAAAAATGTGCCCCTTAAATCCCAGCCTGGCTGCTGGCAGCTTCAGCAGCCACCCAAACCACAGTGCTGGGGAATTTCAACTTTTTTTTTTTCCTCAGGAGAACAGGCTCATTCCATCCCTCCTCACGTCCCTGGAGCATCAATATTAAACACAGCTTGCAGTTAATGGAGGTGGATTCAGACTCCAGCACTAAAGTCTGTAGATCTCAATTTCCAAACTGCAAACAGATCATTTGGACCTGGAGAAACACGAGGATGAGGGAATGGAAGGGGGGGAATGGAAAGGGGAGCCTGTGAATAAGCACAGTCTGAGTCTGACTGCCAGCTCAGGACTCAGCTGGGAGTTCAGATGTGACAAGAACCAGGCAGGTGAGTAACACACCAGCCCAGGTGGGCCCTTTTTGTTTTTTTTTTTTCTTCCCTCCATCGTTATTCCTTCCCCTCCAGCTCCCAGCAGGAGCTTTCCAGCACTAATGAGTGCAAAAGGTAACAGAGCCCAACCTGTGGGGCTTAACCCCAGCAGTCCTGTTGGTGCCACAGCCCTGACCTTGGGCTGTTTTCTCCTGTTTTCATGAGCCATTGGCCAGCTCCTGGCCCTGAGCACCCCACTGCCCTCCTGCCTTCCATCAGGGGGTGCTGCCAGGCATTTCCTGGTGCTTGGCACAGAGCCTGTGCTCCCTGCTGCACTCACACACAGGACACTCCATCCTGATGGGGTGGCAGCTCCTGATCCCCTCCTGCCTCACCCAAAAGCTCCTGGCACAAGCAAGAACGTGCTGGCCTCAGCCAGGAGGTTCTCATTATTCTGCTCACACAGGCAAAGTTAAGAGTTGTGCTTGTTTATTGGCACAGTTCTGTGGAACGCTCACTGGTTTATCCAACCTTGTCCCTGTAATTTGTGACACTTAGGATGTCAATTTTTAAGACATTTCACCTTTCAGTGTTGAAACCTCAGGACTGATAAAACACTGTATTGACAAATCTGCAGGAAACAGAGGAGTTTCAATAGCAAGGAAATAGAAAGGCACCCAAAGCAGGAAGAGAAACCAGTTTGAATGAGGACATTACCCATGTTTAATGCTGAAATGGGAAGTGAGACGGTGCCAACCATCCCCTGACATCCCCACAGAATCACCTCCCAAATTATTACATGGGATTTTCTTCTTTCAAAGGAAAAACCAACCAGGTGATCTCTGCCCAGCAGGGCACAGCACTGACCTCTCCAACTCCTCTGTCCAGAGGGGAAAACCCTTCAATGGATTCACCAACTCCTGCCCCACTGCAATGGCAGGATGCACTGGCTGCAGAAACTCCCACAGTCCTCTGGATTTTGAGCTCAAATTAATGGCTCTGCTTTGCAAACTTCACCTAATTACAGGTTTTCCTTTCATTTTGAATGGGCCAGACATAGGTGAGGCACTGGAGGAGCCCCAGGCACCGCCCCCTCTCCTGAGCAGTGGGGCTGCAGCAGCTCCCTGGCTGTGCTGTCACCTGAGACACCACACCTGGCTCAGCATCACCTGCCAAAGCCAGCTCTGCTCCCTGCCAGCTGCTGAGCCCAGGAAACAGCTCAGGAGCAGCTCCTGTGAAGAGGAAGGAATGCAGAGTGCCAGAGGTGACAGAACAAGGGACTGAAGTGGTTGATGCTGCTCAGCTCCCAGTGGCAATGGAAACTTCTGGAAGCCAGGCCAGGTTCCCATCACCACTGGCACTGCTGGAGCACCACAGCTCCTTCAGCAGGGAAGTGGATTTTTTTCCCCTTTAAGAAAATATGAAGATAAACCTATTTTCTCATCAAAGCCATAAAATTCAAGTCTTCCTCTTTGATTCTCCTGCAGCCCCAGACCTCAGTCTTTGTTGCAGAAAGACTCCACAAGACTCAGGCCACAGTGTGTGTGTGATTCCAAGCCAAAACCCCAGCCCCCAGCACAGAGGACACAAAGTCTATGAAAAATGTATGACAAATGTCTCTGCTGGCATCCAGAGCCTGCTCTTCACAAGGTACAGCATCACCCTCCTCTCATTCAGCAGAACAAATGCTGAAGTCACTCCCCTTTTATCCCTAAGATACCTTACTGAATGTGTTCCAAATTTATCCACAGAAGAAACTACTCCAACATTCAGTATTTTATACTGAAACTGCCTTTTACACCTCCTTGCAGAAGAAGGATGCTCCTACCCAGAATCTATAATGAGATATAAAAGCTTTATTTGGCTGGAGATTGGGTTTTTTTAAACAGCTTCTGGGTGACAAAGAATCCCAAATGCAAATGGCACACACAAGGCACTGCATGTGGTGAGTAAAATAAATAAAATAGAGGCAATAGAGCTGCAGTGTTTGAGGTTTCAATGTTGGGTAAAATAAATAAAATAGAGGCAATAGAGCTGCAGTGTTTGAGGTTTCAATGTTCCCTCTGAGCTGTCCAATCTCTGGAAGTGTCCAAGGCCAGGCTGGAGCAGCCTGGTTCAGTGGAAGGGATGGGACTGGAGGGTCTGTAAGGTCCCAGCCCTGGAAGGTTTCCTGCCCTGTGGAACCTCAGAGAGCAGGGCTGGGTGGGATTTCCTGGAGGAACCCCAGTGATCCCAGTGCAGAATCCATCCCCTCCCCATCCTGGGCTGTCCAGCCCATGGCAAAGCCTCCCCACTGTGAATCCCCAACTCTGATTTGCAGCTTTCCCTTCTCCTCAGCAATGCTTTTTCCCAATCCAAATCCCAAGGAGCAGCCCAGGGTGGTGCAGCTGCCACTTGGAGCAGATCTGCATCCCAGTTTCCAAAAGCAAAGACATGAAACCTGTGACTCTGCCATGCACACAGCCAGCCTACTTCACATGATTTAATTAACAGGAATCAAAGCAAGCTAATTATTCCAAGAGAGGGGTTTTTGGAATGGTGCCCAAATTGGAAAAACTCAACTAGAAGAAGCCTTACAAAGAAGTGAGTGAAAGCCAAAAGCAGTGACACCAGCAGCTTGCAGGGCAAGGGTGGGCAGGGTCCTTCTCCTGCTGTGTGCACAAACCCAGCCCTGCTGCCCAGGGACCCATCCTGGAGCAGCATCCAGCTTAGCCACACCCACAAATACCTCAGGCAAAGGGTAAAGCCAGCCCAGACAGAGATGCTTGAAGAACTATTAAAGAAGAACACTAAAAATCCTGGATTAAGTTTTCTTTTAAGTGAAGAGCATAACACTGAATTAATTCATATTCTACTTTCTATGAGGCAGCTGCCAGTTTGAGGCAACGTGTTCCTGAGAGTGTCTGGAACAAAGTGGGGCTCAGACACATAAAACAGGCACATCTATGTCCAAAATTCCCAGCCAGGATGAACATGTGGTGCACACAGCAAAGCAACACCATTATATTTTAGTTTTTAAATCTCCTGAATACACTGCAATGAACAGGAATATGCCCCCAAAAAAAAATTAAAAAAAAAAAAAAAAAAGGAAAAT